>JBBPKX010000867.1:0-11326 GCA_038089435.1 Boletus austroedulis | reverse complement strand
AACTCTTGTCGAGCGCCTTCTAGGTAGTGTCTCCATTATTCTAGGCTTCATATGACCAAGAGCATCTCTTTATCTGCTATAGGGTAGTTTCACTCTTCTGGGGTCATCAAGTGCAAGGAGTATGTGGCTGGGTGCCATTTTCCATTTATTTCTATAGATAGAACAGCTCCTGTCACATAATCCAAGGCATCTGTTTCTAGGTGGAATTGCTTATCAATGTCTGGGTATGCAAGAATAGGGGCGGTGGTGAACTTCTCCTTTAGTTCATCAAATGCCTTTTACTGTCGATCTTCCCATACAAAGGATATGTCCTTCTTTGTAAGGTCATTGAGTGGTTGTGCTACTTGAGCATAGCCATCTATGAATCTTTGGTAGAAGTTGGTAAGTCCAAGGAAGCTTCAGACGTTCTTTACTTTAGTGGGGGCAGGCCATTCTTTAATGGCTTTCACCTTTTCTTTGTCCATCTGAATTCCTGTGGCAGTTACTATCATTCCTAGGAACTCCACTTCCTTTACTCGGAAACTGCATTTTTCAGGTTTTATGAATAGGTCATTCTCCACAAGTCTAGTAAGAACTTTGAGTACAATTTGATCATGCTCCTTTTGGTTATCAGTTTTTGTGAAGATCATGATGTCATCGATGTATACAACACATACATCATCCATGTCAGCAAATAGTTCATTCATCATTGTTTGGAATGTTGCCAGTGAGTTGCATAGACTGAAATACATTACGAGAGGTTCGAATGATCTTCTGTGGCAGATGAAGGCAGCCTTCCATTTGTCTCCTTCTCTAATACGGATGTTGTTATATCCCCAGCGAAGGTCCATTTTTGTAAAGAGCTTTGCTCTGCTGAGTTTATCGATGAGTTGAGAAATGAGGGGCAGTAGATAATTGTTCTTTATGGTGAATTTGTTGAGGTAACAGTAGTCCTGTACCATCCTCTTTCTTCTGTCTTTCTTTGGTACAAAGAATATCAGTGAGGTCTGAGGTGATTTAGAGGGTCAAATGTACTCTTTTGACAACTGATCATCAATGAAGTTGCTAATCTCCTTCTGTTGCACCAGATCTAGGGGTATTAATCTTCCCTTCTTTGGCATGAAGTCTGTCTTCAGCTCTATTACATGATCCCATGGTTTCCTAATCAGCATCCTTTCCAATTCTTTCTTTGAAAATACATGGAGGTACTTGTGGTATTCTTTCGGCACTAGTTGCTCTGGTGGTTTATTTTTGTCCATGAGGTTTGCAAGTTTCTTATCCACTTGTTGACCTTTACACATTTCTGCAGCAATGTGGGCTTCTCTTTGCTCCATCCAATTCAAGTGGTGGAGGTGGGGGTTCTGACATTGGTCTGGGCATCACATCATCTGAACTGTCTTCTTCTCCCAATCTATCTCTGGATTGTGGCACTTTAGCCACGTGAATCCAAGGATAACCCTATTCTTTCCAAGATTGGCTATCTCTGTTCTCATTCTTTCTTTGTGCCCATTGTACTGCATTATGACATCAGCGAAGTATTTCAGCATGCCTGCGCTGTTCTTTGTTCTGTCTGCATTATACAGTGTGATGGGGCAGGGTAGCGGCTTAAGAGGAATTGAGTTCTCTTCAGCCCATCTCTGATCTAGGAATGTTATGTGCGATCCTGAGTCTAGCAGAGCATGTACTGGAATCTCTGTTCCTTTCTTGGTGGTTATGGTTATGGGAAGTTCTATCTCCTTTTGGTTTTTCTCAATCTCCAGTTTCATTTCAGCAATCATGGCTAAATGGCGCATATCAATATCTGTGGGTCAAATATCTTGGGGTTTTTCCTGAATGACAGCCGGCATAGCTTCATATCCTTTTGCAATTAAATTAACAATTCATTCTGAGCTTCGATCTGCAGCCTGATTGCTCAGTCTGTCAGGACTGCTCAAGCTTTTCCCAAGCTTGAGGGCATCAATTGAAACAATGCCTTGACCTGCTCCATTGACATTCCTGTAACGTTTCCTCGATTTTCTCTAAGATATCCAAAGGTTATCCAATGCTTAACGGACTCTTATTTAGTTTCCCTTACTATTTTCCCTATGCTCGCCACTTAGCTAAGGGGTTAGCAGGCTCGCACTCGAACAAGGATCTAGAGCAGCCCGGACCAAGGACTCATGGCCAAAGGCTATGCAGACCCTTGACATCATCACCCCGGATCGACTCACCAGGGCTATGCGCGGCTGTACACTGCCAGCGCACACCTATCCATAAATAGCCCCTATGACTCAGACTGACTCAGATCGGACAGGTTGTGACTCGTCCCTTCATCCTGTTCAGTGCATCTCTGCCCCAGTACTTCGCCTCATGTACCAATAGCATATTTAACGTAGAACAGCCTCGCTAGCACGGACCAGGCACAGCCATGTACAGTAGAGTATAAATACCATGCTCGAAGCGAGGCCAAGACCCCAGTCTTGTTCTCCTTCGATATTTCCCTCTCTCACCTATCACTCGCACGCCCTCTACAAGCGTCCAGCTCTTAAGTGAGTTAGGTCATTTCAATTCCTTTGCATGCATGTGGGATATCTTCTTCATCACTCCATGATGTAGCTGGCTTTGAGGTCATTCTGTGGTTTTGGTGAGTTCTAACTTGTACGCAGTTAGGCTTATGCTCCCCTTTTGTCCAGAAACAATCTGAACATTTAGTTGATGGCTGCCAGCATTCTTTCGCAAAGTGCCCGGGCTTTCCACAGTTGAAACACATGGAGACTTTAGCTCATGTCTTTTTAAACTTCTTGGATAGGCATGCCTTTCCTTTTCGGATCATGGCTACCTCCTGTTCCTCCAGTTCTTCTGCTTCAGATTTCCTTTCCAGACGATCTACATCCATGGCATAGGGGTCTCTTCTAGCAGTAGTCCCATTATGGATGAAGGATAGAAGTTGCCTTCTGGTTCTGATTACTTGGCACTTTTCCAAGTATTCTGGCACTGTTGCCAGTCTGGGTCCTTCCATGAGGATGCAGTTAATGATCTTTTGGTCCACGTTTTTCTCAATTATAGAAATGAGATGTGACATGTCCATTCTGATTTGGGGTTCATATTCCATGAATTTGATAATCCAGTCATTGATTGGCATCTTCCCTTGTTTCAGGGCCTGGAGTTTTGCTCTAGCCCATTCCTGTTGATTGACTGATTTGAATAGCGCTTCTATTTCCATTATGAGGGTAACCCATGGATAGGCTCCTCCGTTTGAGATAAGGTCTAGCTTTGTCCTAGCAAAGCCTCCTGCCTTTTGTCCTTTCAATCTGGATAGGACTGTAATTACGGCTTTCTGACTAGCCATGGGAAACACTGTGGCATTTTCATGCAACCATGCTTGCATTTTCATCCACCATTCTTCAAACTTGGATCGAGATCTGTTATAGGATCCGGGATCCACGAAGGCTTTACTGAGCTTTGGGGCTGTGGTGGGGTTGGCTGCTGATAATGCCTGCAGGGCGGTGATTTGAGTTGTAGCTTGGTTAATCTGATTCTCCAGTGTGGCAATAGTGGCTGCTTGCCTCCTTGTTGTTGTAGTGCTTTGTGCGAGCGCTGACTGAGCGTCATCATGCCTTTCTGTTAAGTGATCAAAGAGATTTAATAGGTCTGCTGCAAGTGTGCTATTGAGCTGTATTGCTTGCAGGTTGGCAATGAATGCCTGTCAATCAAAGGAATGACTCATTGCTATCTATGGGGAAGCATGGAGGTGCAGGTGTTGGAGGTCTGGGGTGAAATGGAATTTCTTCTGATATCTGATCATCAAGATCTCATAGGTGCCTCAGAAGTCTGTCTGCTTGTTTGTTCATCTCTCTCCTGGCTTGTCTTGCAAGTAGGGTTCATTTCCTAGCAATAAGGTATCTGTGTCTAAATGCTGCTCTCCTTTGTGTGGGACTCTGGCCAATAGTGTAGTGTGGGGTTTCCTCTAGCGCTGCGTCCCTTGGCACTAAATGTGGGTAGATCTTGTGATACGTGAGTGTTTCGGAGTCTGAACTTTTTTTGTTCTCTCTCCTTACTATCTGCTCTTGGTGTTCTCTTTCAGCTTCAATAAGGTGTGGGGGTGCTTCTTCAATTACATGCACTTCCTCAATTACTCTGATTGGGATCAGGCTTTGGTTCTCTTCAGGTTCTTCCAAGATAGGCTCAGGTTTGGTTATGGATATGAATAGTAGCCTAATATGGATAGTAACGATGAGGGTTCCGAAGTGTTGAGCAGGGTCTGAGAGGAGCAATGACATCCACAGCAATAGGTGTGTGAGGACAGAACCAATGGGGGTAAGAAAGGTAGGGAGGAGGAGCGGGAGTAGGAGTTCTCTCTCTAATTCAAACTCTTTCTGTGTTCCGGTCTCTCTCCTGAGCAAGGTGTATCCCCTCCTGTATAAGATCGTTGATCTCCCTGCATAGCCTCTCTCTAGTCACACATCTATATCTGCTTGCCTTAGTTGTCGAGCCATAGCATGGTCCTCTAATGACCACTGACCAGTCTACTGGTTCTGTGAGAAGTGGTGCCTGGCGATCTGGAATACTGGGGCGATAGGGTGGTGTGCTGACCTTGTGTTCATAGACTTCTACAATGTCCCCTCTTAGGCTTGCCTCAGTATGTACTAGGGTTGAGGGTGTGTCCTCCAGTCTGAGGGTACTACACTCCCTAGCTGTTCTAAGCCCTTCATCTAAACTTGTACAATAGTCCAATAACTCTTTGGACTCTTCTGATCTTCTTTCCTCTTCTGGAAGGAGTACTTCTTCCTGTTCTGGGTAGAGTAACTATTTGGGCTTTATGAGCTCCTATGTGATTCCCCTATGGATAAGGTGGAATGCCATTCCTATACCTGTAGGTCCTCTTCGTCTTCTACTTTAAACTCGACCAGCCAATCCAGTACAAGGTCCTCTAGGGTGATGGTAGACAGTCTGGCTCTTGTGATGGGATCTGGAATCCCCTTGTGCCAGTGAGTGAGTACTCGAGAAGGTCTTCGATGTGGTAGTACAACACTTGATAGGTGTTCAGTACACTGGATGATCTCGATGGGGGATCCTACTGGTGAATTCGAATTCCTTTAGTCAATGGTGGTTCTTCTGGCAGGTAGCTAGTCTGGCAGGTAAAGGCAGTCTTGTTCTAATGAAACAACCAACTCACTTAAGAGCTAGTACACTTAAGGAGGGCATATCCAAGGGTAGAAGTGAGGAGGGAAAACTTCAGAGAGAACAAGACTGGGGTGTCTTGTCGCTCTGAGCCTGGTATTTATACTCTACTGTACATGGCTATGCTACTGGGGCTATATATGAGCAGATATTGCTACTGGTACATGAGGCAAAGCATCAGAGGAGAGACAGATGCATTGGGGCGAGGGTACGAGTTGCCATGAGTCAGTATGAGTCGACCTGAGTCATAGGGGCTATTTTGGGATAACTGTGCCCTCAGGGCTGTGCATTGCCGATCATTACCCTAACACATTTCAGGGATATGACGTCAAGGGTTTACATAGCCTTGAGCCATGTGTAACGTTTCCCTATTTTTCCTCTATTTTCCTATCACTCTATGGCCACTTATTTAGTTTCCTAACCTATTTCTTGCTGTTCGCCCCTTAGCTAAGGAGTTAGCAGACACAGACTCGGAACGAGGCCCAGAGCAGCCCAGACCAAGGTAGCATGGCTCAAGGCTATGCCAACCCTTGATGTCATGACCCTAGAACGTGTCAGGGTAATGATCAGCAAGGTACTGCCCTAGGAGCGCAGTCACCCCGAAATAGCCCCTATGACTCGGATCGACTCATACTGACTCATGGCAACTCGTACCCTCGCTCTAATGTGTCTGTCTCTCTTCCAATGCTTTGCCTCATGTACCAGTAGCATATCCCGCTCATGTATAGCCCCAGTAGCACAGCCATGTACAGTAGAGTATAAATAACAGGCTCAGAGCGACAAGACACCCCAGTCTTGTTCTCTCTGAAGTTTTCCCTCCTCACTTCTGCCCTCGCATATGCCCCTCCTCAAGCATACTAGCTCTTAAGTGAGTTGGTTGTTTCATTAGAACAAGACTACCTTTATCTGCTGGACTAGCTACCTGCCAGAATTATCATTGTTGACTAAAGGAATTCAAATTCACCAGTAGGATCCCCTACCGAGTTCGTCTAGCGTACTAAACACCTATCAAGTGTTGTACTACCAAGTTGAAGACCTCCTTGAATACTCCCTCACAGGCACAAGAGGCTTCCCAGACCCTGTTGCCAGAGCAGGACCATCAACCGTCACCCTTGAGGATCTCATACCGGATTGGCTGGTTGAACTAAAAGTAGAAGATGAAGAGGATCTACAGGTATCATAATGGCATTCCGCCTTATCCATAGGGGAATCGCAATGGAGCTCATGAAGCCCAAATAGCTACTCTATCCAGAAGAGGAAGTAGCACCAGAAGAGGAAAGGAGATTGGAAGAGTCCGAAGATCTATCGGACTATTGCTCAAGTTTAGATGAAGGGCTTAGAACTGCTAGGAAACATAGTACACTTGGACTGGACAATGTGCCGTCCACCCTAGTACACACAGAAGCAAGCCTAAGAGGGGACATCATAGAAGTCTATGAACATGAAGTTGGCACCCCACCCTATTGCCCCAGTACCCCTGATCGCCCAGCACCACTTCTCATGGAACCAGTAGACTGGTCCAGAATTGAAACTGGACCACGCCATGGCTCAACAACTGAGGCAAGCGGATATAGATGTGTGACTAGAGAGAGGTTACACAGGGAGATTGACGATCTTATACAGGAGGGGATACACCTTGCTCAGGAGAGAGACTGGAATGTGGCAAGAGCAGCCGAACTCAGAGATAGAGTCCAGGCTGCCCGTGCAGACATCATGGAGAGAATTCGAATTAGAGAGAGAACTCCTACTCCCGCTCCTCCTCATCATCCTCCTCACCTCCGCTGGTTTCACCCTCACGCACCTACTGCTTTGGGCGACACTCCTCCTCTCAGACCCTGCTCAACACTTAGGAACCCTCGTTGTTACTATCCATATTAGGCTATTGTTTATATCAATAATTGAAGCTGAACCTAATTTGGAAGAATCTGAAAGACCAATCCCGATCAGAATAACTGAGGCAGTGCATATCATTGAAGAAGCACCCCCACATCTTATTGAAGCCGAAAGGGAATGCCAAGAGCAGATAGTCCAACAGAAGAATGAAGAAAGTTCAGACTCAGAGATGCTTGCATACCACAAAAGGTACCCACATCTAGTGCCAAGAGATCTAGCATTAGAAGAAACTCCGTGCTATATGATTGGACAAAGCCCCACACAAAGAAGAACAGCATTTAGGCATAGGTACCTCATCACAAGGAAACAAACCCTACTCACTAGGAGAGCAAGAAGAGAGACAGATGAGACAGCAGAAAGAGTGCTGAGGCATCTAAGAGATCTTGACGATCAGATATCAGAAGAAATTCCTTTTCGCCCCAGACCACCGAATCCTGCACCATCCCACTTCCTTGTAAACAGCAATGACTCATCCCTTTGATCACCAAGCATTCATTGCCAATTTACAAGCAATACAGCTTAACTCCACACTCACAGCGGACCTATTAAATCTCTTTGATCATCTAATGGAAAGGCATGATGATACACAGTTGGCGCTTAATCAAAGTAACACAACAACTAGGAGGCAAGCAGCCACTATCACCACACTAGAGAATCAGATAAACCAAGCCACAACTCAAATCACTGCCCTGCAGGCGCTATCAGCAGCCAACCCCACCACAGCTCCAAAGCTTAGTAAAGCCTTTGTGGACCCTGGATCCTATAATGGATCTCGATCCAAGTTCAAAGAATAGTGGATGAAAATGCAAGCATGGTTGCATGAGAATGCCACAGTGTTTCCCATGGCTAGTCAGAAAGCTGTGATCGCGGTCCTATCCAGGTTGGAAGGACAAAAAGCAGGAGGCTTCACTAGGATGAAGCTAGACCTTATTTCAAACAGAGGAGCCTATCCATGGGCCACCCTTGTAACAGAAATAGAAGCCCTCTTTAGATCAGTTAATCAGCAGGAATGGGCTAGAGCAAAGCTCCAAACCCTGAAACAAGGAAAGATGCTGATCGATGACTGGATTATCAAATTTATGGAATATAAACCCCAAACAGGAATGGATACATCACATCTCATCTCCATAATCGAGAAGAATGTGGATCAAAAGATCATTAACCGCATCCTCATGGAAGGACCCAGACCAGGAACCATGCCAGTGTGGAAAACCACAGTTCCCTACGGTCGTAACCAGTCATCCAGGCCACTTTCCAGTCATCAACAGTCGTCCTCAAGAGTCATTCAAGTCGTCCATCATGTCCTGTGTCCATCTGGTCAAGGTCCATCTCTATCTGTACATATCCATGTTGTCATCCAATTCTCTGTGTTATCTGTCCATAGTTGGACTCACCAGATAGCGTTTTTACTTTGTGGTCGGTGTTTATTCATCTCGTTTAACCTTTTATGAGCTTGTTTGGCATCAGGAAACTTGGGGAAAGACTTAGAGATTGAGATTTATCTTGTTGTCGCCTTATTTCTTTTTAGCTACATTGTGGCATTAGGATCCACATTGTAGAAGTCCTGGGAATGCCCTGACTATAAATTCTTGTGTAGAGATCTTGAATCTCATCTTGTGCTCGTCCGCCTCAATCACCCCCATCTGAACTCTCTTGCCACTTCGTCATTTTCGTCCTCGTCATCCTTGTCGTATCTGGTCCTTGTCCTTGACTGGATAATCTGCATCCAAACCGGACACAGTCTGGATTCCTTGATTCGTACACCTGGCATAGTCGAGCCACCCCTTCTCAACCTATTTGACCTGCGTGAACCCCTTGGGATGAGTTTCACACTTGCTCCTGCCTTCTAACCACTTTTTCTTACTTGACCTCCTGGTCGAGTGCAACCCACTTTACATTTCCTCAACTGGAGCCCACCATGAGGGGTTCCACTAGGTCAACAAGAAGGTCGCTCAGACCCACTCCTCAGCATCAAGAGCTTGAGGACCTTGCTCTCAATTTTGCCAACTGAATTTTTTTTTCCAGACTCTGACTTCTTTCATCTGGTGTCATCGGAGAATGAACATCACGAACAGCTTACATCACCCCATGCTTCCATAGCCGATCCTCCTATCATACCTGATTCTCCTTTCATCCCTGGGGCGTCCATCAACTCCATCCCCTCCTTGTACTCCTGGAACCAAAGTCTTTTCCTTCCCATCACTTTTCGCATCCTTTTCATCGTCCTCCATTTTGTCATCATCATTTTGTTTACCATCACACTCATCATCTCCCTTATCCACATTTTTCATTTTGATGCATCCACATTTTTCATTTTGATGCATCCACATTTTTCATTTTGATGCATCCATATATTCAGGCGTGTTTGGACTGATCTGGTAGTTGTTACTCTGGATACTCGGCCAACCATGGCAAACATTCCATTTTTCCTCCCACTTTGTAATACCCCTGATGCTTCCAGATTTGACAGCACTCTGGCCAAACTCTCCAGGTTCTTCAACAATATTGAAATTCTCAGTAATCATGCAGGTTTGAATGATGATAGAAACTGAATCAAGCTCGCCATCCGTTATGCCATGCTTGATGAAGCAGAACTCTGGGAGACACTTCCAGAGGCACATGCCAATCATCCAGATTGGGACGACTTCATTTCCGTCGTAAAGGAGCTTTATCCGGGTGGTGAAAGAGCTAACCGATTTTGCTGTGCTGACCTCACCCACTTAGTCCAAGGGTATCAAGAGAAGGTCATGTGCTCCCTTGACAATCTGGGAGAGTACCACAGGGCATTCATTTGCGTATCTGCTTCCTTGCTAGTGAAGAATCACCTCTCCAAAATCGAACAAGGAGTATTCTTCCTTAGCAGATTTCCGGATCAGTTATCTGGACCCCTTCGCCATTGCCTATCCATCATCCATCCGGCGATTCACCCAGACGATCCTTATGCCATGGAGAATATCATGAATGCCACTCAGTTCCTTCTGACTGGCTCTATGTTTCGTTCACCTGAGTTATTGACCCCCACACCCTCCACATCCATTTTTCTCATTTCATCCATCGTTGAGAATTCTACTGACATCCCTAGTACATCTATTCCATCGCTGCCATCTCCCTTGTTCAACTCATGCTTTGAACTGCCAAGACGGAAAGTCAATCCAGATAGTCCAGATTCATTGGATCTACAGGACTTACTCGACATCAAACCAGATGTCTTAGACGTCAACTCTGACTCCAAGAGCGAGTCTTCTTCATCTCTGAATTATGCTGACCCAGAGTTTCTACCTTACCTCACCCAAGCATACACTGCCTATTATGCTGACAAAGCGGCAGCAGCACAGGTGTCTACTCTGGACAGTGGCCCATGCACCGATCCATCATTGCAAAGTATACCAATTCCTCCATTGTTAGCTGACATCACATCCTCTTTTTTGATCGTTCCAGATGGTTTTTCGAGCACAACCTCGCCATGTCAAGATGTGCAACTCTTCAACCTATCCGTATGTCCAACTGATCCAGCTATGGATCTGGTGATACTTGAGGATCATCTGGTTGAGTCAGATGCCAAGCCTGACGTCATATCACAAGATTCTTTTTGCTGTCTTTCATCCCTGGCCTTTACTCTATCTATTCATTTGCTCTCTCTGCCTTCTTACTTCATCCTTGCTCTTCACTCAATCTATCACAGCACCTCGTTGTGGTGTCCCTTGTGCACTATTCGCAACACACACCAATGTCCGACATTGTATCCAGATCACAGTTGGACAGTTTCGAGTCTTTCCATTCCCATGCATGTTTGCAATAACCTTTCTCTTAATCCTCTTCTTTGTCACACTTCCGTCTTCATACCACTCTGTTCCGATCACACTTGGGCAGATCGAGATACCCAGGAGGTCATCATCCAAAGCCTCCCAGGGGGGGGTTACTGTTTTGATTCTGACCACTCTATTTTCGTGATTTTCATTCTTGAATTTGTATCCTTTGAATCTGTTCATCAGCCCACCATCTCCTTTCCATACTATCCATCCGACTCGGACTATCATCTGGACATACTGTGACAACCTGGCTTCCTTAGGCTGTTCTATACTCTGGGAGTTCCCTAGTTAAAGGGCTTGGAGGAGGTACGCTTCAAGCGACTGAAGAAGGAGCTGAGGGGCTGGAAGAAAGGCAGGGAAAATACAGGTGAATTAAGATGGGGACTATGCTACTGACAGGCCTTTATATACTCTACACTACAAGGCAGTGCTTGGTCTGTGCTACTGAGGCTATCCTGAGCTACTATAGCTATTGGTACATGAGG
>JBBPKX010000865.1:0-11358 GCA_038089435.1 Boletus austroedulis | reverse complement strand
GTAGCAATACCCACTTGTGTATAGCCCCAGTAGCACAGCCATGTACAGTAGAGTATAAATACCAGGCTCAGAGCAACAAGACACCCCAGTCTTGTTCTCTCTGAAGTTTTCCCTCCTCACTTCTACCCTCACATATGCCCCTTCAAGCATACTAGCTTTTAAGTGAGTTGGTCGTTTCATTAGAACAAGACTATCTTTATCCGCCAGACTAGCTATCTGCTGGAACTACCACCGTCAACTAAAGGAATTTGAATTCACCAGTAGGATCCCCCACTGAGATCATCTAGTGTACTAAACACCTATCAAGTGTTGTACTACCATGTTGAAGACCTCCTCAAGTACTCACTCGCCAGCACAAGGGGATTCCCAGACCCCATTGCCAGAGCCAGACCATCCACCATCACCCTCAAGGACCTTGTACTGGATTGGCCAGTTGAGCTTAAAGTAGAGGACGAAGAGGACCTACAGGTAAAGGAATGGCATTCTGCCTTATTCATAGGGGAATCACACAGGAGCTCATGAAGCCCAAATAGCTACTCTATCCTGCAGAGGAAGTAGCACCCGAAGCGGAAAGGAGATTGGAAGAATCCAAAGATCTATCGGATTACTGTACAAGTTTAGACGAAGGGCTTAGAATAGCTAGGGAACGTAGTACCCTTGGACCAGAGGATGCACCCTCAACCCTAGTACATACCGAGGCAAGCCTAAGAGGGGATATCGTAGAACCCTATGAACATAAGGTCAGCACACCACCCTATCACTCCAGTACCCCAGATCGCCAGGCACCACTTCTTGTGAAACCAGTAGACTGGTCAGCAGTCATCAGAGGACCCCACTGTGGCTCGACAACTGAGGCAAGTGGATATAGACATGCAACTAGAGAGAGGCTACGCAGGGAGATCAATGATCTTATACAGGAGGGGATACACCTTGCTCAGGAGAGAGACCGGAATGTGGCAAGAGCAGCTGAACTTAGAGAGAGAGTCCAGGCCGCCCATGCAAACCTCGTGGAGAGAGTTCGAATTAGAGAGAGAACTCCTACTCCTGCTCCTGCTCCTCATCCTCCTCACCCCTGTTGGTTCCGTCCTCATGCACCTATTGCTGTGGATGTCATTGCTCCTCTCAGACCCCGCTCAACACTTCGGAACCCTTGTCGTTACCATCCATATTAGGTTATTATCCATATCTGTAATTGAAGTAGAGTCTATTCTGGAAGAAACTGAAGAAAACCAAAGCCTGATCCCCATCAGAGTAATTGAGGAAGTGCACGTAATTGAAAAAGCACCCCCACATCATATTAAAGCCGAAAGAGAACACCAAGAGCAATTAGTCAGGAGAGAGAACGAAGAAAGTTCAGACTCTGAGACACTTGCATATCATGAAATTTACCTGCATTTAGTGTCAAGGGATGCAGCACTAGAAGAAACCCTGTGCTACACTATTGAACAGAGCCCTGTGCAAAGGAGAGCAGCATTTAGGCACAGGTATCTCATCACTAGGGAATGAACCCTACTTGCAAGACAGGCTAGGAGAGAAACGAATGAACAAGCAGATAGACTTCTGAGGCATCTACAAGATCTTGATGATCAGATATCAGAAGAAACTCCACTTCACTCCAGACCTCCAACACCCACACCTTCACGATTTCCCATAGACAGCGATGAGTCATCCCTTTGATCGACAGGCATTTGTTGCCAACCTGCAAGCGATACAGCTTAACAGCATGCTCGCAGCAGACTTATTAAATCTCTTTGACCATCTAACAGAAAGACATGATGATGCTCAGTTAGTGCTCACCCAAAGCACCACAACAACCAGGAGGCAAGCAGCCACTATCACTGCACTAGAGAATCAGATCAACCAAGCTACAATTCAAATCACCGCCCTGCAGGTGCTATCAGTAGCCAATCCCACCACAGCCCCAAAGCTTAGTAAGGCCTTTGTGGACCCCGGATCCTATAATGGATCTTGATCCAAGTTCGAAGAATGATGGACAAAGATGCAAGCATGGTTGCATAAGAACGCTGCAGTGTTTCCAGCAGCTAGTCAGAAAGCTGTAATCGTGGTCCTATCCAGGTTGGAAGGACAAAAGGCAGGAGGCTTCACTAGGATGAAGCTAGACCTTATCTCAAACAGAGGAGCCTATCCATGGGTTACCCTTGTAACAGAAATAGAAGCCTTATTTAGATCGGTTAATCAACAGGAATGGGCTAGAGTGAAGCTTCAGGCCCTGAAACAAGAGAAGATGCCAATCAATGACTGGATTATCAAATTTATGGAGTATGAACCTCAGACAGGAATGGACACGTCGCATCTCATCTCCATAATTGAAAAGAATGTGGATCAAAAGATCATTAACTGCATCCTCATGGAAGGACCTAGACCGGCAATCATACTGGACTATTTGGAAAAGTGCCAAGTGATTAGAACAAGAAGGCAACTCCTATCCTTCATCCATAATGGGACTACTGCTAGAAGAGATCCTTATGCAATGGATGTAGATTGTCTAGAAAGGGAATCCAAAGTGAAAGAACCAGAGAAACAGAAGGCAGCCATGATCTGTAAAGAAAAGGCATGCGTGTCAAAGAAATTCAAGAAGACACGAGCCCACCCCTTCATGTGCTTTAACTGTGGAAAGCCTGGACACTTCACTAAAGAGTCCCGGCAACCATCAACTAAATGTTCAGATTGTTCCTGGATAAAAGGAGAGCACAAGCCTAATTGTGTATGAGCTAGAACTTGCCAGAATCATGGTATGACCTCAGAACCAGCTACATCATGGAGTGATGAAGAAGACATCCCACGCACATGCAAAGGAATGTCAATGGAACAGGTCAAGGCGTTGTTTCAATCAATGCCTTCAAGCTTGGGAAAAGCTTAAGCAGTCCTGATGGACTGAGCAATCAGGCTGCAGATTGAAGCTCAGAACAAATCATTAACTTAATCATGGAAGGATACAAAGCTATGCCAGCCATCATTCAGGAAAAACCCAGAAACATTCTACCCACAGATATTGATATGCCTCACTTAGCTGCAATCACTGAAATGAGATCGGAAATCAAGAAAAGCCAAAAGGAGATAGAACTCCCTATAACCATAACCACCAAAAGGGGAACGGAGATCCCAGTGCATGCCTTGCTAGACTCAGGATTGCATGTAACATTCCTAGACCAGAGATGTGCTGAAGAGAACTCAATTCCTCTTAAGCCACTACCCTGCCCCATTACGCTGTATAATGCAGATGGAACAAACAGCACAGGCACACTGAAATATTTCACTGACATCATAATGCAGTATGATGGACATAAAGAAAGGATGAGAACAGAGATAGTCAACCTTGGAAAAAATAGAGTTATCCTCAGATTCACATGGCTAAAGCGTCACAACCCGGAGATTGATTGGGAAAAGAAAACAGTTCAGATGATGTGATGCCCAGACCAATGTCAGAACCCCCACCTCCACTGCCTGAACTGGATGGAGCAAAAAGAAGCCCACGTTACCACAGAAATGCGTAAAGGACAACAAGTAGACAAGAAACTTACAGATCTTATGGACAAAAATAAACCACTGGAGGAATTAGTGCCAAAGGAATACCACAAGTACCTCCACATGTTTTTGAAGAAAGAATTGGAAAGGATGCCAACTAGAAAACCATGGGATCACACAATAGATCTAAAAACAGAACAGACTTTGTGCCAAAGAAGGGAAGATTGATACCCCTAGATCCAGTGCAACAGAAAGAGGTTAGTGACTTCATCGATGATCAATTGTCAAAAGGGTACATTCGACCCTCCAAATCGCCTCAGACCTCACTGGTATTCTTCGTGCCAAAGAAAGATGGAAGAAAGAGAATGGTATAGGACTACCGTTACCTCAATGAGTTCACCATAAAGAATAACTACCCATTACCCCTCATTTCCCAACTCGTCGATAAACTCAGCAGAGCAAAACTCTTTACAAAGATGAATCTTTGCTGGGGATATAACAACATCTGTATTAAAGAAGGAGACGAATGGAAAGCCACCTTCATCTGCTACAGAGGATCATTCAAGCCCCTCGTGATGTACTTCAGTCTATGCAACTCGCTGGCAACATTCCAAACAATGATGAATGAACTATTTGCCAATATGGATGACGTATGTGTCATATATATCAATGACATCATGATCTTCACAAAAACCGATAACCAAAAGGAGCATGATCGAATCATACTCAAAGTTCTCACTAGACTTGCGGAGAACAATCTATTCATAAAACCTGAAAAGTGCAGTTTCCGAGTAAAGGAAGTAGAGTTCCTAGGAATGATAGTAACTGCCACAGGAATTCAGATGGATGAAGAAAAGGTGAAAGCCATTAAAGAGTGGCCTGCCCCCACCAAAGTAAAGAACATCCAAAGCTTCCTTGGACTCACCAACTTCTACCGAAGATTCATAGATGGCTATGCTTAGGTAGCATGACTGCTCAATGACCTTACAAAGAAAGACATACCTTTTGAATGGGGAGATCGACAGCAAAAGGCGTTTGATGAATTAAAAAAGAAATTCACCACCGCCCCTATCCTTGCATACCCAGATATTGATAAGCAATTCTGCCTAGAAATGGATGCTTCGGATTACACAACAGGAGCTGTTTTATCTATAGAGATGAATGGAAAATGGCACCCAGCTGCATACTCCTCGCACTTGATGACCCCTGAAGAGTGAAACTACCCTATAGCAGATAAAGAGATGCTCTCGGTCATACAAAGCCTGGAACAATGGAGACATTATTTAGAAGGAGCTTGACATGAGTTCAAGATATGGAACAATCACACAAACCTTCAATGGTTCATGAAAAGGCAGGACCTTAATAGAAGGCAAGCCCGATGGGTCCAATACCTATCTTGCTTCTGCTTCAAATGGGTACACAAGGCCAGAACCCAAATGGAAAAGCCTGATGCACTCTCTAGAAGAGAAGACCACCCAGACAGAAGAGATGATGATAATAAAGGAGTGACAGTGATACCTGCCAACTGTATCCATATGGTACGACTCAAAACTGACGATGATGAAATAGTAAAAAGAATAAAAGGTCTCACACATCATTTAAAAGAAGGTAAAATCCACAGACTAGAGGAAAGGTACAAAGTCCATATGGAGCAAGAAGATTTGCTAGTGGACGAACGAGGAAAGATCTTTGTACCAGAAGACAAAGAAACCCAGATAGAGATACTCCGCCTACACCATGATACCCCTATAGCCAGACATCTCGGAGCAGAAAAATCATTAGAGCTAATTCAAAGAAGTTATATCTGGCCAGGCCTCGTGATCCAAGTGAAAGACTATGTTGCCTGATGTGACCTATATGCTAGGCACAAGGGAACGAATGCCCCACCAGCTGGAAAGCTTCTCCTGCTACCTATACCAGAAAAGCCATGGACGGATATATCAGCTGACTTTATTACAGATCTGCCACTCAGTCAGGGATATGACTCAATCTTGGTGATCATAGATCAATTCTCCAAAGAAGTGGAGTTCATCCCATGCCATAAAGCTATTACCGCCCTACAGACAGCCAAACTATATCTAAACCATGTATGGAAGACCCATGGACTTCCATGAACTATCATATTGGATTGTGGACTGCAGTTTGTGTCACAAGTGATGAAAGATATATGCAATAGGCTAGGGATCATGCCCAAGCTATCTACTGCATTCCATCTGCAGACCGATGGACAAACAGAATGGATCAATCAGGATCTACAGCAGTATCTCTGACTCTTTTGTTTCTCACAGCAATTGAAATGGAGCAAATGGCTAGCCATTGCCCAATTCTCCTACAATAGCAAAGAACAAAGCTCGACGAAGGCTTCATCCTTCGCACTCATGCATATGTATTAACCCCGTATGGGCTTTGAACAATGCACTCTGAAAGCGCCAGCCACCAAAGAACTATCGGAGCATATAAAGAAAGTTTGGGAAGAGGCATGCATTAATTTAGAAAAGGCACAGTGCCACATGAAAGAACAAGCCGACAAACATAGATCGGAAGTGCCAACGTATAAGAAAGGAGATTTGATCTGGTTATCAATGGAGAACCTCTGCCTTACCCACACATCAAAGAAGTTAATGGAATGATGGATTGGACCATACACTATCTCAAAGATCATAGGAACCAATACAGTAGAGCTGTGCTTACCCAGATCAATGAGGATCCACCCAGTTGTAAACATCTCCCGCATAAAGCCATATAGAGAACAACTTCACGGGCAGCCAGTACAGGAACCTGGCCCAGTGCTGGTCACCAAGGAAGGGGAGAATGAATGGAAAGTAGATCGAATCGTGGATAGCAGATGGTACCATAAGCAACTCCAGTTCCTGGTGCATTGGAAAGGCTACTCGGATGAAGAATGGACATGGGAACCAGAATCCCACCTAACACATGCGAAGCAAGCTATTGTGGACTTCCACACCACTTCACCGAACACCCCACATTGCTTATGTATTGTCGTCCCTGACTTCTTTGATATGTTCAAATATTGCAGATCACCAATACCAGAGAAGCCTCCACATCAGTTGCCATTTGATCGCCTCGATCATCCGTGATGATTGACCTAGGGGTGCGCCTGGGATAACAATGCTCTTATTGTCAATCGAGCCTCACTCTCACAATGGACCAACTTCATACACTGATGTCATGCTTTCTCAACACACACCTTCCCCCATTCATCCATCTCTGTCTCGACCACTTCCATCGCCTCTGCTTCCGCTCGCCTATTTATATAGAGGAACCCAAACCCTATGGTAACTGGGAAGCTGATGATCCCAATGCTGTATGGGACAATGAATGGGATAATACACACCCCTTAGGGAACCATGCTGAAAGATGGCAATTCATATGGGATAATGGCTTGGACAGCCACAGCATCCACAACACAGCCTCTGTATGGGGAGACCAGGACTCGGAAGGGGACATGATCCTGGAACTCAAACCAGACCCTGAGGATCCCAGTTGGACAGATCAGAATTGGAAGGGGCCATGGGAAATTGTATCTGAATCCATGCACCTCTGGCTCCCAGGAGTAATGCCTGTGCTGGAGATCGATCAGGCAGTCCCAATTCCTGACCCTTTACCCCCTGTCCACCCCAACTACTATGTCTGGCCTGTGCCCTATGACTGGCCTGATATTGGCCTGTCCACTCAATACCACCCAACAGTGTCACAATGGCCACCACACATGGATATGCTGAGTGAACAATGCAGATACTTCACGCACTACCTTGCTCACTTGGATTGGCCTGAGGAGCGACCGGAGGGCAAGGTGTCACATGGTGAATAGCTGTCAGGATGCCAGCTCATAGGGAGGGGGTAGTGTAACATTTCCCTATTTTTTTTCCCCTATTTTCCTCTATTTTCCTATCTATTCTATGGCTACTTACTCAGTTTCTTAACTTATTATTCTTGTTTGCCCCTTAGCTAAGGGGTTAGCAGACACAGACTCGGGACGAGCTCTAGAGCAGCCTGGACCAAGACCTCATGGCTTAAGGCTATGTAAACCCTTGACATCATAGCCCTGGAACATGTTAGGGTAATGATCGGCAATGTACAGCCCTGAGGGCACAGTCATCCCGAAATAGCCCCTATGACTTGGGTCAACTCATACCAACTCATGGTGACTCGTACCCTTGCCCCAATGTGTCTGTCTCTCCTCCAATGCTTTGCCTCATGTACCAGTAGCAATACCTGCTTGTGTATAGCCCCAGTAGCACAGCCATGTACAGTAGAGTATAAATACCAGGCTCAGAGTGACAAGACACCCCAGTCTTGTTCTCTCTGAAGTTTTCCCTTCTCACTTCTACCCTCGCATACACCCCTTCAAGCGTACTAGCTCTTAAGTGAGTTGGTCATTTCAGTGAGTCAGCGTCAAAAGAAAGATAAGTCCAAGGATGAAAGGACTAAGAAATGCTTAGTAATACAAGGATGGAAAGAGGACATAGCATACTAAGGAGAAAAAAAGTGAATCATAACATTACCCCCTTAGTAGAGTCAAGACCATGTTGAAGACTCAGATGTTCCAAGTGGAGGAACCATCAATATTGGCATAACCCACATTGGGAATGACCTCACTAGTAGGAGATGGGCATTGGAAATGAGGGGGAGGTACAGGGATGGAGTGACAGCCCCAAGAACTCTGTCTATGATGAGCTGGAAGACAAGGAGGTGTTCTGCCAGGAACAGGCAGAACAATATGACAAAGATGATGAAGAGGCAGGGATGAGATGGCAAGGAGGTGAAGGCCCATCTGAAATATGGGCAGCTAACAGAATTTGAGTGTGCACAGGTCCCAAGAAAGACTTTCAGCCAGAAGAGGAGAGATTCTTCAGGTTAAAAAGGCAGTTTTCCTGGGTGTGGCCTGGCCTCCACTTATTGCAGTGGTAAATCGGGCATTGGTAAAATGGGCAGTCCTTCTGCCAGTGACCAAGGCAACAGCATTGGAAGCATGTATCCTTATACCTTTTGTTGGTGATGAGAAGGGGTTTCTTGTCTAGGGCTTTCTTTTGCTTAGCACAGCAGTAGGCCTTCTGGACATTGTCAATGGCTCAACATTTGTCTGAGCCAAGAGGGGAAGAGGACACAGAAGGAGTGGAGGGCAGAGAAGACTCAATTATAGTGGGATGGTTTTCAATAAGGAGGGGGTGATGATGTTCATTGGCAAGTTTGATGATATAGCAATCAATGTCCTGAAGGAACTCTCCAAATCTTGTTTGGTACATGACTGAGTGGAGGTTTGCCAGGGTGGTCACTTGGACCACAGCAACATATTGCTGGTCTAGGGGGTCAGTCCCCAGGGAGGTGAAGTCATTAGTGACCACAGAGAGTTGTTGTACCTGTAGGTAGGCCCAGTAGAGGGCCAAGAAGGGCAAGTCCATGTCCATGTGTGCCTTGAAGGGCATGGCAAGGTGGTTGTTGATGAGATAGTGAGAGAGAGCACAGATGTACTGAGGAGGGGGAGGTCCTTCATGGGCAGTGTAGGCTAGTATAGGGACATCAATGGTGACAATGGAAGGGCAAGTTGGAGTGGTCTGAGATGGCAGTGGGGGTAGGATTATGGGTTGAGGAAGGTATTCTCCTCAACTGTGCAAAGCAATAGTGGAAGAGGGGAATGAAGGGATAGAGGAGATGGTGATAGAGAATTCAGTAGAGATGGAGAGTGAAGAGATGGTAGATTGGTGAAAGGACATGATATTTTGATTCAATGAGTTTCAAGGAGCTACAAGGGACAAAAGGTGGAAGAGTGAAGGTTTTTGTATGAGGTGAGAGCAGACTTTGCATTTTTCAAGTTCCATTTTGGGATCCATGAGTCTTCTTCAGTGGAGTATCCCTTCCATCAAATCAAGAACATGTGGTGAGAAGGTGGTCTGCGGTGGCATAGGATCTTTCCTATTTTGTATTCTTCTTCACCTTCAATTAGATCTAGAGGTGGTGATGGAAAGTTTGGGCTGTGTATGTGGTTTTCACAATAGGGTAATAGCAGAGAAGCATGGAACATAGGGTGGATTTTCCATGTTTTGGGTAGGCAGAGGTGGTAAGTGAGTGGAGATAGGACTTCTGTGATAGTGAAAGGTCCTTCTTGTTTGAGGTCAAACTTGGGACATGCAGAGCAGCATTTGAGGTTCTTTGTCTCAAGCCATACCTTGTCTTCTTTGGTGAAAGGGGTAAAGCCTCAGTTTCCTCAAGTGGCCATTACTTGGTGAGCGAGTTTGTGTGCAGTAAGGGCTTCATCGTGGGCAGTGAAGAGTTCTTTGAGGCAGTTTTCAACTGCAGGGATGTTGGTATCAGGAATAATGGTGGGAAGTGCATAGGGTTCATATCCCATCATGAGATGAAATGGTAATTTGTTGGTCATAGAGTGAATGCAATGGTTATGTGCAAACTCGGTATATGTGATGTGGTTGGACCACAAGGTGGGGTTATTTCCACAGTAGATACAGAGGTACATTTCAACTTCCTGGTTGATGCATTCCATTTCTCCATCAGATTGGGGATGGTAAGTGGTGGAAAGGGAAAGATCATATCCAAGGAGCTTTCTAAGCTCTCAGGTGAAGGCAAAGGCAAACTGATGACCTCAATTGGAGATAACCTTGTCATAGAGGCTGAAATGCTTGTAAACTTTGTGAAAAAAGAGGGTGGCAATGCCCTGCACAGTAATCATTTTCTTGGTGGGACAGAGAATTACCCCCTTAGTAAGGCCATGGTCAACCATGGCCAATAAAGCATCAAAGCCAGAGGAAGGTGGGAGATCTGTGATAAGATCACAGGAGATTTGTTGGAAGGGACAAGACATAGAGGAGTGGATCAGGAGAACAAAAGAGATGGTGGGATGGGTATTAGCCTTAGTCTACTGGCAAACAGAGCATCCCTTGATATATTTGCAGACAAACTGGGCTAGACCAGGCCACCAGAATTCCATAGCAATGAGTTGGTGAGTCTTAAGGTAGTCTGGATGGCTGGCAGTCATGTGGTCATGGGAACAGGATATGATAAGACAGTAGAAGGAGTTGTCAGGGAAAGCATAGATGCAATCCTGATAGGTGAGGATGCCTTTGTTGAAGGCCCAGTCAGAGAGTCAGGAACAGAAGGCAGGAGGTAGCATGCCATCAAGCACCTGCAGAGCATTCAGAATGAGGGGATCATCCTTGGAAGAGAATGAGACCTTTTGATGCAATGTGGTGTCGATAACACAAACAAAGAGGGAGTTCAGGAGGGTTGTCAGGTGAGTCAGGGAGGAGATCTAGGTGACAAGAGAGGGCATCAGGGATGGCAAGAAGACATCCAGGGACATGGACCATTCAAAGGTCAAAATCTGCCAGGTCAAAAAGCCATTGTGCTTGGTGACAATTGAGGTTCTGGACTTGGCAAAAGTAGGTTAGGTTTTTATGGTCAGTGAAGACCTGGACAGGGAAAGGGGAACTGTGAAGGTAGTGGCACCAAGCCTTGAGTGCATGGATGATGGCAAGGAGTTCCTGATCATAGATGTCACAGTTTCATTTAGCAGGAGAGAATGATGTGGACAGGTAGGAGCATGGATACCAGTCTCCATTAGTGTCAGTTTGGAGGAGAATGGCTCCAGAGGCATATTTGGATGCATCAGTGGCAATAGCAAAGGGGACAGTGGGATCAAGGAGATAGAGTATGGGTTTTGAGAGGAAGAGTCACTTGAGGGAATCAAAGGATTTCTGGCAGGCATCAGTCCAAGACCAGCCATTGTTTTTCTTTGTGAGATCAGTGAGGGATAGAGCAACAGTGGAGTAATCAGGGATGAAGCACTGGTAGAAGTTGGCAAAACCCAGGAAGGAGTGTACTTCTTTAACTTTGGTG
>JBBPKX010000863.1:0-11379 GCA_038089435.1 Boletus austroedulis | reverse complement strand
CAAAGGGATCCCGTCTAGCGGAAGTCCCATTATGGATAAAAGAAAGGAGTTGTCTCCTGGTACCGATAACTCGGCATTTCTCTAGATAGTCCAGCACAGTTGCCGGTCTTGGTCCTTCCATGAGGATGCAGTTAATGATCTTTTGATCAACATTCTTTTCGATTATGGAGATGAGATGCGACGTGTCCATTCCTGTTTGAGGTTCATATTCCATAAACTTGATGATCCAGTCATCTATGGGCATCTTTCCCTGTTTTAGTGATTGCAATTTCGCTCTAGCCCATTCTTGCTGATTCACGGATCTGAAGAGGGCTTCGATCTCTGTTACTAGGGTTCCCCAACTATAGGTTCCTCCCTGTGAGATGAGATCTAGCTTTGTGCAAGCGAAGCCTCCGGCCTTCTGTCCTTCCAACCGAGATAGGACGGCGATAACGGCCTTCTGACTTGCTGGCGGAAACACTGCGGCGTTTTCATGTAACCATGATTGGATTTTCGTCCACCATTCTTCAAACTTTGACCTTGACCCGTTATAGGATCCGGGGTCCATGAATGCTTTACTAAGCTTTGGTGCAGTGGTGGGATTTGCTGCCGATAACGCCTGCAGGGCGGTGATTTGGGTAGTAGCTTGGTTAATTTGGTTTTCTAGTGCTGCGATGGTCGCTGCTTGCCTCCTTGTCGTAGTGGTACTCTGGGCTAACGCTGCCTGAGCGTCATCATGCCTTTCCGTAAGGTGGTCAAATAGATTAAGGAGGTCCTGTGCTAACGTGGGATTGATCTGGATTCCCTGGAGATTGGCTACAAAAGCCGCGCGATCAAAGGGATGACTCATCGCTTTCTATGGGAAAGGGGGTGGCTCTTCGGACTGGTCTCAGGATATACGGAGTTTCTTCCGAGATCTGATCGTCTAGTTCTCATAAATGGGTAAGTGCTCTATTAGCGGCGTCCTGGGTTCTTCTCGCTGCCCTAGTGGCTAGAGTTCTTTCTCTGGCGAGGATGTATCTGTGACGAAAAGCTCTTCTCCTTTCCGCTGGGCTTTGACCAATAGTATACCGAGGGGTAGATTCGATTCCTTCGTCTCTGGGTATCAGTTCTCGATGAGGTCTGTCCTCGGGATATGAATGCTCAGATTCTTCTTCCCTTACTTCCTCCGCGGTCTGTGGTGCCTGTGCTTCTTCAATGAGATGCGGCTGCGCTTCTTCAATTATGCGCTCTTCTCGAGATGGGATCGGGATAGGATCTTCAATTATTTCATATTGTACGTATAGCAACCTAATATGGACAATAGCGATGAGGTTGCCTAAGTGTCGAGCGGGGTCTGAGAGGAGTAGTGATATCACGAGCAAGAGGCTCGTGAGGACGAAACCAGCGGGGGTAAGGAGCAGGATGAGGAGGATGGGGTGTAGGAGCTCTCTCTCTAATTCGTATTCGCTCCTGTATGTTTGCACGCGCCGCGTGAACCCGTTCTCTGAGTTTGTTGGCTCTGGCGGCGTTCTGGTCTCTCTCCTCAGCAAGGTGTATCCCCTCCTGAATAAGATCATTAATCTCCCGTTGCAGCCTCTCTCTAGTCGCACGTCTATATCCGCTTGCCTCAGTTGTCGATCCATGGCGTTCCTGAGTTAGCACCAGTGTCCAATCAACTGGTTCCGCGAGAAGCGGGGCTGGGCGATCAGGGGTAGAGGGGCGGTAAGGCGGTGTGCCTTCTTCGTGCTGGAATGGGACTACGATATCCCCGTAGAGGTCTTCTTCGTTCTCGACTAATGTGGATGGCGCGTCGTCCAGGCCTAGGGTACTCCTGTCCCTGGCGGTTCTTAATCCCTCGTCTAGACTAGTACAGTAGTCGGATAACCCTTCCGACTCTTCCGATCTCCGTTCGGCTACTTCTCCTTTCTCCGGTTCCGATTCCGGGTAGAGTAGCTGTCGTGGGCTTCGTGAGCTCCTGATGCAATCCCTCTATGGATAAGACGGGATGCCATTACTATACCTGTAGGTCCTCTTCGTCTTCAACCTTTAACTCAACTGGCCAATCCGGTACGAGGTCTTCAAGGGTTACGGTTGACAGTCCGGCCCTTGCTACTGGATCTGGGAAACCTCTTGTACCTGCGAGCGAGTATTCCAATAATTCTTCGACACGGTAGTACAACACTTGACTGTGTTCAGTACTCCAGACGATCGTTAGGGAGGTGCCTACTGGTTAACCCTGGGTTCCTTTAGTCGACTTGTGTTGCTCCGGCGGGTAGCTAGTCCGGCGGTAAAGGTAAGTCTTGTTCTAATGAAACGACCTAACTCACTTAAGAGCTGGACGCTTTGAAAGGGGCGTTCGAGCAATGGGTGAGAGAGGGAAATATCAAAGGAGAACAAGACTGGGGTCTTGGCCTCGCTTCGAGCCTGGTATTTATACGCTACTGTACATGGCTGTGCCTGGTCCGTGCTAGCGAGGCTATACTACGTTAAATATGCTATTGGTACATGAGGCGAGGCATTGGGGCAGAGGTGCACTAACTAGGGCAAGGGGACGAGTCATGTCGTGCCCGATCTGAGTCAGTCCGAGTCATAGAGGCTTCTTATGGATAGGTGTGCGCTGGCAGCGTACAGCCGCGCATAGCCCTGATGACTCGATCTGGGGCAGTGACGTCAAGGGTCTGCATAGCCTTGAGCCATGAGTCCTTGGTCCGGGCTGCTCTAGACTCTTGTTCGAGTGCGAGCCTGCTAACCCCTTAGCTAAGTGGCGAGCATAGAGAAAATAGTACAGGAAACTAAATAAGAGTCCGTTAACTATCGGGTAACCTTTGGATAGCTTGGAGAAAATAGAGGGAACGTTACAGGGGCTATTTATGGATAGGTGTGCGCTGGCAGCGTACAGCCACGCATAGCCTTGATGAGTCAATCCGGGGTGATGACATCAAGGGTTCGCATAGCCTTGGGCTGTGCGTCCTTGGTCTGGACTGCTCTAGGTTTCTGGTCGAGTGCGAGCCTGCTAACCCCTTAGCTAAGAGGCGAGCATAGAGAAAATAGAAAAGAAACTAAGTAGGCAGTCATAAAATAGATAGAAAAATAGCGAAACGTTACACTACCCCCTCCCTATGAGCTGACATCCTGGCAGCCAAATCATTCACCCTCCGGTGGCTCCTCCGGCCACGTGAGATGCGCCAGGAACCAGGCGAAATACCCACGCTGTTCCTGCGGCATATTCATGTATGGCGACCACTGGGTGATCTGCGGCCTATACTGTCCTGAAGGGCCGATGTCCAGCCACTGATATGGTGCGGGCCACAATCGATAGTTGGGCCAAATAGGTGGAAAAGGGTCCGGAATGGGGACGGCTTCCGTCACTTCAGGTACTGGCATGGCGCCGGGGAGCCACATGTGCCACGGCTCGCTGGCCAATTCCCATGGGCCTGGCCAGTTTTCCGGCGTCCATTGGGGATCTGCAGGGTCCGGGGTGGACACGAGGTCCGGCATGAATTTGTGACTTTCACTATCATCTCCCCACACCGAGGCGGTGTTTGGGATGCTATGAGAGTCCGATGCGTTATCCCATATGAACACCCAGTGTTCAGCGTGATTTCCCAAAGGATGCGTAGGGTCCCATTCGTTGTCCCAAACTGCATCAGGATCTTCGTCGGTACTTTCGGGGGTGTCTTCCTCTGTTTTCGGTGAGGGGTGAGGTGAGATATAGATAGGGGAATGGAGGCGGAGATGGGCGATGCGTGCTCGGAATGCGGCAAAGCGGTTGTGGAGATGGTCCATTGTGAGAGCAAGGCTCGATCAACAATAAGAGCGTTGGTAACCCAGGCGCACCCCTGGGGCGATCTGTTTATGGATAGTCTAGCCGATCAAATGGCAACAGATGCATAGGCTTTTCTGGTATAGGTGATCCGCAATGCTTAAATAAATTAAAGAAGTCTGGTACTGCGACGCGGAGCTTCCGAGGAGCGCTCGGTGACCGTTTATAGAAGTCTGTGATAGCCTGCTTCACGTGCTCAAGATTTGCTTCCGGTTCCCAAGTTTGTTCTTCCTCCGGATAGCCCTTCCAGTGCACCAAGAATTGGAGGCGATTTCTGATCCATCGGCTGTCCACTACCTTCTCAACTTCCCATTCATTCTCCCATTCCTCGGTCACCAGGACCGGTCCAGGTTCCGTCACGGGTTGTCTGGGCAGTCGTTCCTTATAGGGTTTTATGCGTGATATGTTGACTGTGGGGTGGATTCGCATGGAGCAGGGAAGGCGCAGTTCGACTGCGTTCGGTCCGGCTAGGCGAAGTATGGTATACGGTCCGATCCATCGTTCCGTGAGCTTCTTTGACGCTCTGGTCAACCTAAGATTTTCCGTGGACAACCACACCTGATCTCCAATCTGGTATGGCGGGGGGTCCGATCTATGATGGTCTGCTTGATCCTTCATATGGCGCTGAGCCTTCGCTAAGTTCTCCTGAGTTTGATTCCAAACTTTCTTTATGTGCTCCAATAGTTCTTCAGCCGCTGGTGCCTTAGTACTGCACCGTTCAAAGCCCATTCTTGGCTGATACGTGTGTGTTATGCTGAAAGGGGACGTTCCCGTGGACGTCTGAGCTTTACTGTTATATGAGAACTGTGCAATGGCAAGCCATTCTGTCCACTTCGATTGCTGCAAGAAGCAGAAGAGGCGAAGGAACTGTTGTAGATCTCTATTAATCCGTTCCATCTGTCCGTCGGTCTGCGGGTGAAAGGCGGTGGATAATTTCGGCTTTATTCCTAATCTCTGGCATAGATCTGTCATCACTTGTGATGCAAACTGCAGTCCTCTATCTGATGTTATGGTCTGCGGCAAGCCGTGCGTCTTCCAGACATGATCTAGGTAGAGTCGGGCTGTTTGCAGTGCCATGGTGGTTTTCTTACATGGTATGAATTCTACTTCTTTTGAGAATCAATCGACGACTACCAAGATGGTGTCTAGCCCTTGGCTTGTCGGTAGATCTGTTATGAAATCGGCGGAAATATCTTCCCATGGTTTCTCTGGTATAGGGAGCGGCAATAGCTTTCCTGCTGGCGGGGCATTGGCTCCTTTATGTCTAGCGCATAGGTCGCATCGAGCGACGTACTCTTTCACTTTCTTCGGCAATCCTGGCCACGTGTAGCTGTAGCGTATTAGCTCTAAGGTTTTCTCTCCTCCTGGATGTCTGGCTATGGGCATGTCGTGATGTAACCATAGTACCTCCATTTGGAGTTCTTCGTCATCCAGTACGAAGATTTTTCCATCTTTGTCTACTAGCAAATCTTCTTGCTCCATATGGACTTCATATTGTTTCTCTAGATTGTGTACTTCTGATTCTTTTAATCTATGCACAAGATTTTTGATTTGTTGGATTACTTCATCATCATCCGTTCTTAGTTGGACTGTATGGATCTTTTCTTGGGGTATCATGGTTATTCCTTTATTATCGTCGTCTTTTCCGTCCGAATGGTCCTCCCTTCTAGAGAGTGCATTGGGTTTTCCCATTTGAGTCCCTGCCTTATGGACCCATTTGAAGCGAAACCGAGATAGGTATTGCGCCCATCTGGCTTGTCTCCTATTAAGGTCCTGTCTTTTCATGAACCACTGAAGGTTCGCGTGGTCATTCCAGATTTCAAATTCTTCTCTTGCTCCTTCGAGGTAATGATGCCATTGCTCTAGACTCCTTATTACTGAGAGCATTTCTTTATCTGCTATGGGGTAGTTCCTTTCTTCTGGCGTCATAGAGTGCAAGGAATAGGCAATGGGATGCCATTTTCCATCCTTTTCTATGGATAACACTGCTCCGGTTGTGAAGTCTGATGTGTCTGTCTCAAGTCGGAATCGCTTATCTATATCAGGGTATGCGAGGATAGGGGCAGTGGTGAATCTTTCTTTTAGATCGTTGAAAGCCTTTTGTTGGCACTCCGACCATTCAGACATGGTATCCTTCTTCATCAGGTCGTTGAGCGGCTGTGCAACCTGTGCATATCCGTCTATAAACCTTCAGTAGAAATTGGCTAGTCCAAGGAAGCTTCGGACGTTCTTCACTTTGGTAGGGGTTGGCCATTCCCTGATGGCTTTGACCTTTTCTTCGTCCATCTGAATTCCTTCTGAGGTAACGATCATCCCTAGGAACTCTACTTGCTTCACTCGGAAGTAGCACTTTTCCGGTTTGATAAAGAGGTCGTTTTCGGCGAGTCGCGCGAGAACCTTGAGTACGATTTGATCGTGCTCCTTTTGGTTATCGGTTTTTGTGAAGATCATGATATCATCAATATAGACAACACATACGTCCTCCATGTCCATGAACAGTTCGTTCATCATCGTTTGAAAGGTTGCGGGGGAGTTGCATAGTCCGAAATACATCACTAGAGGTTCGAATGATCCTCTGTGACAGACGAAGGCGGCTTTCCATTCGTCTCCTTCTTTGATTCGAATATTATTGTATCCCCAGCGGAGATCCATTTTCGTGAACAATTTGGCTCTGGCTAATTTATCGACGAGTTGGGATATGAGAGGTAAAGGATAGTTATTTTTAATGGTGAATTCGTTTAGATAGCGGTAGTCCTGTACCATTCGTTTTCTGCCATCTTTCTTAGGTACGAAGAATACGGGCGATGTTTGTGGCGACTTAGAGGGTCTAATGTATCCTTTTGAGAGCTGATCATCTATGAAGTTGCTGACTTCTTTTTGCTGCACGGGATCAAGGGGTATTAGTCTTCCCTTCTTCGGTATGAAGTCCAGCTTCAGATCTATAGTGTGATCCCATGGTTTCCTAATCGGCATCCGCTCCGATTCTTTCTTCAAGAACACGTGGAGGTATTTGTGGTATTCTTTCGGCACTAGTTCCTCCAGTGATTTATTCTTGTCCATTAACTCCGTGAGTTTCTTATCTACTTGTTGTCCTCTGTGCGTTTCTGCTAGGATTTGCGTGTTGGCCCTTTTGATCTGGTTTAGCTGATGTAAGAATGGGTTCTTGCATTCGGTCGGGCATCTCGTCATCCGTACCGTCTGCTTCTCCCAGTCTATCTCCAGGTTGTGGCGCTTTAGCCATGTGAAACCGAGGATTACTTTATTCTTTCCAAGATTAGCAATCTCGGCTTTCATCTCCTCTCGGTGTCCATCATACTCCATTATTACGCAGGCATAGTACTTTAGCATTCTGGCACTGTTCCTTGTACCGTCCGCGTTATATAGGATAATTGGGCAAGGTAACGGCTTTAGTGGTATTTCATTTTCTTCTGCCCATTTCTGGTCTATGAATGTCACGTGTGATCCTGAGTCTAACAGGGCTTTTACTGACGCTTCTTTTCCGTTTTCGGCATACATGATGATCGGCAACTCAATCTCTCTTTTCTTTATGGTTTCTTCTTTCATTTCGGCGGTGATAGTAGCAAGGTGTTGCATATCTATATCCGTAGGCCATAGGCTACGGGGTTTTTCCTGAATAATGGCTGGCATAGTTTCGTATCCATCCGCGATCAATGACATGGCACGCACGTCTGAGCTTCTTTCGGCAGAGTGGTCGCTCAGCTCCTCCAGACTGCTCAAGCTTTTCCTGAGCCTGAGGGCATAGACTGGAATAACGCTTTCACTTGTTCCATAGTCATTCCTTTACATGCACGGGGAATATCTTCTTCATCACTCCATGAAGTGGCGGGTTCCTGATTCATGGTCCGATTGGTTCGTGCTTTTACTCGTACGCAGTTGGGTTTATGTTCCCCTTTTGTCCAGGAACAGTCCGGGCATTTCGTCGACGATTGTCGACATTCTTTCACAAAATGACCGGATTTTCCACAGTTAAAGCATGTGCTGATCCGTGCTCGTGTCTTTTTAAATTTCTTGCTTACACAGGCTTTTCCCTTTTGGATCATGGCTACCTCCTGGTTGTCATCCTCGGGTTCAGGTCCCTCCTCCATTTCCATGCGATCTACGTCCATGGCGAAGGGGTCCCGTCTAGCAGATGTCCCGTTATGGATGAAAGAAAGGAGTTGCCTCCTTGTTCCAATGATCCTGCATTTCTCTAGATAGTCCGGCACCGTTGCTGGTCTGGGTCCTTCCATAAGGATGCGATTAATGATCTTCTGATTGACGTTCTTTTCGATGATGGAGATAAGATGCGATGTGTCCATTCCCGTCTGGGGTTCATATTCCATAAATTTGATGATCCAGTCATCTATCGGCATCTTTCCCCGTTTTAACGATTGCAATTTCGCTCTTGCCCACTCTTGCTGATTCACAGATCTAAAGAGGGCTTCGATCTCTGTTACTAGGGTGGCCCAAGTATAGGTTCCTCCCTGTGAGATGAGATCTAACTTTGTCCGGGCAAAGCCTCTGGCCTTTTGTCCTTCCAACCGAGATAGGACTGCGATAATGGCCTTCTGGCTTGCTGGCAGAAACACTGCGGCGTTCTCATGTAACCATGATTGGATTTTCGTCCACCATTCCTCAAACTTCAATCTTGATTCGTTATAGGATCTGGGGTCCACAAAGACTTTACTCAACTTTGGGGCTGTGGTGGGGTTTGTTGCTGATAACACCTGCAGGGCGGTGATTTGAGTAGTGGCTTGATTAATCTGATTTTCCAATGCAGCGATGGTTGCTGCTTGCCTCCTTGATGTAGTGGTGCTCTGGGCGAGCGCTGCCTGAGCATCGTCATGTCTTTCCATGAGATGATCGAATAGATTAAGGAGGTCCTGGGCTAATGTGGGGTTGATCTGTATTCCCTGGAGATTGGCTATGAAAGCCTGGTGATCAAAGGGATGACTCATCGCTGTCTATAGGAAAAGGGGTGGCTCGTCTGACGGGTCTCGGGATATATGGAGTTTGTTCCGAGATCTGATCGTCCAATTCCCGTAGATGGATAAGCACTCTATCAGTGGCGTCCTGAGTCCTTCTCACTGCCCTGGTGGCTAGAGTTCTTTCTCTGGCGAGGATGTACCTGTGATGAAAGGCCCTTCTCCTTTCTGCTGGGCTCTGTCCGATAGTGTACCTGGGCGTGGATTCTATTCCTTCGTCCCTAGGTATGGGTCCTTGATAAGGTCTGTCTTCGGGGTCTGAATACTCTGATTCTTCTTCCCTAACTGTTTCCGAGATCTGCAATGCCGGTCTTTCCTCAATTAGATTCGGTTGCACTTCTTCGATTACGCGTTCTTCTCTCGATGGGATCGGGATAGGGTCCTCGACAATTTCGTATTGTACATATAGGAGTCTAATATGGACAATAACGACGAGGTTGCCTAAGTGTCAAGCAGAGTCTGAGAGGAGTAATGATATCACGAGCAAGAGGCTTGTGAGGGCAAAACCAGCAGGGGTAAGGAGCAGGATGAGGAGGATGGGGTGTAGGAGTTCTCTCTCTAATTCGTATTCGCTCCTCGATGTTTGCACGTGCCACATGAACCCGTTCTCTGAGTTCGTTGGCTCTGGCGGCGTTCCGGTCTCTCTCCTCAGCAAGGTGTATCCCCTCCTGAATAAGATCATTAATCTCCCGTTGGAGCCTCTCTCTAGTCGCATGTCTATATCTGCTTGCCTCAGTTGTCGATCCATGACGTCCGTTCCTGATTATGTATGACCAATCTACTGGTTCCACGAGAAGCAGGGCTGGGCGATCAGGGGTAGAGGGGCAGTAGGGTGGTGTGCCTTCTTCATGCTAGAAAGGGACGACTAGATCCCCATATAGGTCTTCTTCGTTTTCGACTAATGTGGACGGCACATCGTCCGGGCCTAGGGTGCTTCTTTCCCTGGCGGTCCTTAAACCTTCGTCTAAACTAGTACAATAGTCGGATAATCCTTCCGACTCTTCCGATCTCCGTTCAGCTACTTCTTCTTCCTCTGGTTCCGATTCTGGGTAGAGTAGTTGTAATGGGCTTCGTGAGCTCCTGATGCGATTCCTCTATGGATAAGACAGAATGCCGTTACTTTACCTGTAGATCCTCTTCGTCTTCAACCTTTAACTCTACTGGCCAATCCAGTACAAGGTAAAGAGATGCGCTAGTCTCTTTATCTCCTTGGTGGCTAACCAAGGGAACGCTCAAGGATAAAATAGAGCGGTAGAGGAAGTGGGTAGTGCTTGTAGAGAACTTACAAGTGGAGTAGGCGGTAAGTGGTGTGAAGTAGTGGGCACTGAGGATATTCGAAGTGCGAGAGGCAAGTGACTTAATAACCTAGAGAGTGAGATACTCGAGCTCTCTTATATACACTACTGGACTATTTGTCCATGTATATACTCTATCTATAAAGAGATAGGATGACGAATGATAAGGAGATAAGAAGAGTAAGCTGGAATGACACATCAGCCTTATCTACCAATAGCAAATAGATCTCCTATCTATGACATATGCCATGAGTCAAATGTGATAGTGTAATAGTCCGGTGTCACGGACGATCTAGAGTCTGGGTCTGGAACGCGAATGAAAATGGAATAGAATACCCAGATCTCAACACTCTTCCTCACTAGAAACATTAGTGCTCATGAAAGTGATAACGTCAAATACTTTCGTCCACGCTCGAAGGGTTCTTTGGTCAGATTCTTTGTAAAGATGTCTGCCAACTGTTGGTTAGAGGGTACATAGAAGATTTCTACCTCTTTAAACTCAACAGCCTCCCGTATATAGTGTTCGGGGATACGAACATGTTTCGTTCGTCCTTCTTGAGCTGGATTTGAAGCAAGGAAGATGGCTCCCTGGTTATCAACACACAGGGGGATTGTGGGAAGCGGGAACATCAGTTCCTCAAAGAGATTGCGTATCCATTGGATCTGTTTAGTGCACTCTGTCATTCCACAATATTCAGCTTCAGTGGAGGAAAGTCGAACTCTCTTCTGGCATTTCGATAACCAGGATACTATCCCATTGGCCAAGAAGATAGAGTAACCAGTGGTAGATCGAGAGGTCTCGATATCTCCAGCCCAGTCAGTGTCAGAATAAGCAATGAACCCGTTATTAGGTCCATCTCCAGTATATCTCAAGCATAACATAGTTGTATGTGCAAGATAGCGCACTATATAGAGCACCTTCTGCAAATGTTCCTCAGAGGGATTCGCAGAGAACTGGGACATTTTGATCACTGAGTAAGCGAGATCCGGTCTTGTTCCAAGCATGATATAGAGAAGTGAACCGATAACAGATTGGTACTTCTGCTTGAGGACAGGGGATGATGTATTCACGTTGGGTCTCGGTTGATAACCGGCAGGTAGAGGAGTTGAAACTGGTTTACAGTTCATTTGACCAAAGCATTCAACTACTTTTTTAGCGTAGGAGATTTGGTCCAATCTCAGAGAACATTTTTTGCAATCTCTGGTGATCCTCATGCCTAGATATTCAGTAACTTCGCCTAGATTGCGAGATTCCCAACGTTTCATGAAGAGTTTCTTATATTTGAGGACTAGAGCTTTGTCACTACCTAAAAAT
>JBBPKX010000861.1:0-11398 GCA_038089435.1 Boletus austroedulis | reverse complement strand
ATTAGAGAGAGAGCTCCTACACCCCATCCTCCTCATCCTGCTCCTTACCCCCATTGGTTTCGCCCTCACGAGCCTCTTGCTCATGATATCATTACTCCTCTCCGACCCTGCTCGACACTTAGGAAACCTCATCATTATTGTCCATATTAGGTTATTATACGTGCAATACCAAATAGTGGAAGAGCCTATCCCGATCCCACCAAGAGAAGAACGCGTAATCAAAGAAGCGCCCCCACACTTGATCAAGGAACATCAGGAACCACAAGTAGCGGAGATAGTAAGGGAAGAACCTGAGGATTCAGACTCAGACGAAGGGCCATATCAAGGACCCATACCTCGTGACACACAAATAGAGAACACGCCTAGATACACCATCGGGCAGTCCCCAGCAGAAAGGAGAAGGGCCTTTCACCATCGTTACATCCTCGCCAGAGAAAGAACTCTAGCCGCTAGGGCAGCGAGAAGGACTCAGGAATTAGCTGATAGAACGCTTACCCATTTACAGGAATTGGACGATCAGATCTTGGACCGAACTCCATATATCCCAAGACCCATCAGACGTGCCACCCCTTTTCCCATAGAAAGCAATGAGTCATCCCTTTGATTGCCAGGCTTTCGTAGCCAATCTCCAGGTGATACAGATCAATGCCACATTAGCCAATGACCTCCTTAATCTATTCGACCATCTTACGGAAAGACATGATAACGCACAGGCTGCGCTCAATCTTAGCACTACTATGACAAGGAGGCAGGCAGCTACTATTGCTGCATTGGAGAATCAGATTAATCAAGCAACTACTCAAATCACTGCCCTGCAGGCGTTATCAGCAGCGAACCCCACCACAGTGCCGAAGCTTAGTAAAGCCTTCATGGACCCTGGATCCTATAACGGATCACGATCAAAGTTTGAGGAATGGTGGACAAAGATCCAATCATGGTTACATGAAAATGCCGCAGTGTTTCCGCCGGCAAGCCAAAAGGCCGTAATCGCCGTCCTATCTCGGTTAGAAGGACAAAAGGCTGGAGGCTTTGCACGAACGAAGTTAGATCTCATCTCACAGGGAGGAACCTATACTTGGGCCACCCTAGTAATGGAGATCGAAGCCCTCTTTAGATCTGTGAATCAACAGGAATGGGCTAGAGCGAAATTGCAATTGTTGAAACAGGGAAAGATGCCAATAGATGACTGGGTCATCAAATTTATGGAATATGAACCCCAAACAGGAATGGATACATCACATCTTATCTCCATAATTGAAAAGAACGTTGATCAGAAGATCATTAATCGGATACTCATGGAAGGACCCAGACCGGCATCAGTGCTGGACTATCTGGAGAAATGTAGAGTTATCGGAACAAGGAGACAGCTCCTTTCCTTCATCCATAATGGGACCACCACTAGACGGGACCCCTTTGCCATGGACATAGATCACATGGAGATGGAAGAAGAAGAACCAGAACTTGAAGACGATGAACAGGAAGCTGCCATGATCTGGAAAGGGAAAGCCCATGTCGGAAAGAAATACAAAAAGATGTGAGCATGGATCAGCACCTGCTTTAACTGTGGAAAACCTGGCCACTTTGCAAAGGAATGTCGACAAGGATCGACCAAGTGCCCAGATTGTTCCTGGACAAAAGGGGAACATAAACCCAATTGCGTAAGGATCAAAGCAAGATCCAGTAGATCAATGAACGGTCAACCTGCCACGTCGTGGAGCGACGAAGAAGACATCCCACGCACATGTAAAGGAATGACAATGGAACAAGTAAAAGCGCTATTCCAGTCAATGCCCTCAGGCTCAGGAAAAGCTTGAGCAGTCTGGAGGAGCTGAGCGACCACTCTGCTGAAAGAAGCTCAGACGCATGCACTATGTCACTAATCTTGGAAGGATATGAAACTATGCCCACTATCATTCAGGAAAGACCCCATAGCCTATGGCCTACGGATATAGATATGTGACACCTCGCCGCTATCGCAGCCGAGATGAATGAAGGATCAATAAAGAAAAGAGAGATCGAGCTACCGATCACCATATATATGGAAAACGGAAAAGAAGCCCCTGTCAAGGCTCTGTTAGACTCAGGCTCACACATCACGTTCATAGACCAGAAATGGGCCAAAGAAAATGAAGTACCGTTGAAACTGTTACCACGTCCCATCATTCTCTATAACGCGGATGGCACAAGGAACAGCGCCAGAACACTAAAGTACTACGCACATGTTGTAATGGAATATGATGGACACTGAGAGGAAATGAAAGCCGAGATCGCCAATCTTGGAAAGAATAAAGTAATCCTCGGATTCATGTGGCTAAAGCATCATAACCCGGAAATAGATTGGGAAAAGCAAACGGTATGGATGACGAGATGCCCGACTGAATGCAAAAACCCATTCCTACATTATCTTAACCGACTTGAAATGAATGACGCGCAAGCTCTCGCGGAGATGCGCAGAGGACAGCAAGTAGATAAGAAACTTGCGGAGCTAATGGATAAGAATAAAATGCTGGAGGAACTAGTGCCGAAAGAATACCACAAGTACCTCCACATTTTCTCGAAAAAGGAATTGGAACAAATGCCAATCAGAAAACCATGGGATCATGCTATAGATTTGAAGCCAGACTTTGTGCCGAAGAAGGGAAGGTTAATACCCCTTGATCCCGTGCAACAAAAAGAGGTTAGCGATTTCATAGATGACCAACTCTCGAAAGGGTATATCCAACCCTCTAAGTTGCCTCAAACCTCACTGGTATTCTTCGTACCAAAGAAAGATGGAAGAAAACGAATGGTACAGGACTACCGATATCTAAATGAATTCACCATTAAAAACAATTACCCTTTACCCCTCATATCCCAACTCGTCGATAAATTAGCCGGAGCAAAGCTTTTCACATAGATGGATCTCCAATGGGGATATAATAATATACAAATCAAGGAAGGAGACGAATGGAAAGCCACTTTCATTTGCCATAGAGGATCGTTTGAACCTCTAGTGATGTATTTTGGACTATGCAACTCCCCCGCGACCTTTCAAACAATGATGAACGAACTGTTTGTGGACATGGAGGACATATGTGTCGTCTACATTGATGACATCATGATCTTTACGAAAACTGATAACCAAAAGGAGCACGATCAAATTGTACTCAAGGTTCTCGCACGCCTTGCCAAGAACAATCTATTCATAAAACCAGAAAAGTGCTACTTTTGAGTGAAACAGGTAGAATTCCTAGGAATGATCGTCACCTCCGAAGGGATTCAAATGGACGAAGAAAAGGTTAAAGCCATCAGGCAATGGCCCACACCAACCAAAGTAAAGAACGTCAGAAGTTTCCTCAGACTAGCCAACTTCTATCGCAGGTTTATAGACGGATATGCGCAGATCGCAAGACCACTCAATGACCTGATGAAGAAGGATATTGTATTCAAATGGACGGAGTGCCAACAGAAGGCCTTTGATAATTTGAAAGAGAAATTTACCACTGCCCCTATCCTCGCCTACCCCGATATAGATAAGCGATTCCGCCTCAAAACGGATGCATTGGACTTCGCGACGAGTGCAGTACTATCCATAGAGAAAGAAGGAAAATGGCATCCAGTCGCCTACTCCTTGCACTCCATGACACTGGAAGAAAGAAACTACCCTATCACCGATAAAGAAATGCTCTCAGTCATATGAAGCCTAGAGCAATGGTGTCATTATCTAGAAGGAGCATGAGAAGAGTTCGAGATATGGAATGACCATGCGAACCTTCAATGGTTCATGAAAAGACAGGACCTTAATAGGAGACAAGCGAGATGGGCCCAGTACCTGTCCCGCTTCCGCTTCAAATGGGTACACAAAGCTGGAACCCAAATGGGAAAACCCAATGCCCTTTCTAGACGAGAGGACCACTCGGATGGAAAAGAAGAAGATAATAAAGGAGTAACCGTAATTCCCCAAGAAAAGATTCGCACTGTTCACATACGAATGGATGATGAAGAAATAATGCAATGGATCAGAGATCTCGTCCATAGATTAAAAGAAACTGAAGTACAAAATCTGGAAAAATGATATGAAGTCCATATGGAGCAAGAAGATTTGCTAGTGGACAAAGAAGGAAAGATCTTTGTACCAGATGATGAAGAAATCCAAATGGAGATACTATGGCTGCATCACGACACCCCCGTAGCCGGACATCCAGGAGTAGAAAAAACACTAGAACTAATACGTCGCAGCTATACTTGGCCAGGAATGATGAAGAAAGTAAAAGATTACGTTGCCAGGTGCGACCTATGCGCTTGACACAAAGGAGCTAACGTCCCACCAGCTGGAAAGCTATTACCACTCCCTATACCGGAAAAACCATGGGAAGATATCTCTGCCGATTTCATAATGGATTTGCCGACAAGCCAAGGACTAGACACCATCTTGGTAGTCATAGATCGATTCTCAAAAGAAGTAGAATTCATCCCTTGTAAGAAAACCATCACAGCACTACAGACAGCACGCCTCTACCTAGACCATGTCTGGAAGACACACGGCCTACCCTGGACCATAACATCAGACCAAGGACCGCAGTTCGCATCACAGGTGATGACGGACTTGTCTCGAAGATTAGGAATAAAGCCGAAACTGTCCACCGCCTTCCATCCGCAAATGGACAGACAAACGGAATGGATTAATAGAGATTTACAACAATTCCTCCGACTCTTCTGCTTCTCACAGCAGTCGAAATGGACTGAATGGCTAGCTATCGCACAGTTCTTATATAATAGTAAAGCTCAAGCGTTGACCAGAACGTCGCCCTTCAGCATAACGCATACATATCAGCCAAGAATGGGCTTTGAGCGGTGCACAACCAAGGCACCCGCGGCTGAAGAATTATCGGAGCATATAAAGAAAGTATGGGAACAAACCCAGGAGAACTTAGCGAAGGCTCAACGCCATATGAAAAAACAAGCAGACCGCCATAGATCGGATGCCCCACCATACCAGATCAGAGATCAGGTGTGGCTATCCACGGAAAACTTAAAGTTGACCCGAGCATCAAAGAAGCTCACAGAGAGATGGATCGGATCCTACGTCATAGTCCGATTGGCCGGACCGAACACAGTTGAACTGCGCCTTCCCTGATCAATGAGAATCCACCCCATGGTCAACATATCCTGTGTAAAACCCTACAAGGAACGACTACCCAGACAATCAGTGACCGAACCTGGACCAGTCCTAGTGACCGAAGAACGGGAGAATGAATGGGAAGTCGAGAAAGTGGTGGATAGTAGATGGGTTAGGAACTGCCTTCAATTCCTGGTGCATTGGAAAGGCTACCCAGAAGAAGAACAGACTTGGGAACCGGAAGCGAACCTCGAAATGCGAAGCAGGCAATCGCGGACTTCTATAAATGGACACTGAGCACCCCTCGAAAACTCCGCATCATGGTACCAGACTTCTTTAATTTATTCAAGCATTGCGGATCTCCTATACCAGAAAAGCCTACGCATCTGCTCCCATTCAATCGACTCAATTACCCTTAGCAGATTGCCCTAGGGGTGCACCTGGGTTACCAACGCTCTTATTGTCAATCGAGCCTTGCTCTCACAATGGACCACATCCGCAACTGCCTCACCACACTCTGCGCCTTACTTGCCTGCTTCCCCCGTCTCCATCTCCGCTCCCCTATTTATATCTCACCACATTCCATTGCAGAAAGGCCAGAAAATCAGGCTGACGAGGAAAATGAGGAAGATCCAACTGCCGTCTGGGATAATGATTGGGATCCCACTCACCCACTCGAAAACCATGCAGAACACTGGGTATTTATATGGGATAATGCATCAGATTCCCATAGTATCCCTAATACCGCATTGGTTTGGGGTGATGACGACGATGACAGCGAATTGATGCTGGATCTTGCATTCACGCTGGACCCCGCAGATTCCCAGTGGATGCCCGAGAACTGGCCTGGCCCATGGGAATTGGCAAGTGAGCCATGGCACATGTGGTTGCCAGGCACAATGCCGGTCCCGGAAATGATGGAAGCAGTACTGATTCCGGACCCACTCCTGCCAATCCGTCCCAATGCCACCCTCTGGCCCGCGCCTTACCACTGGCCGGACATCGGTCCCTCAGGACAGTACTGCCCTCAGATCACCCAATGGCCGCCTCATATGAACATGCCGCAGGAGCAACGAGGGTATTTCGCCTGGTTCCTGGCGCATCTCACTTGGCCGGAGGAGCTGCCTGAAGGTGAATAGTTGGCTGTCAGGATGCCAGCTCATAGGGAGGGGGTAGTGTAATGTTTCCTCAGTTTTCTACAGGTTATCCGATACTTAACAGACTCGTATTTAGTTTCCTTTCTATTTTCTTTCTTGTTCGGCACTTAGCTAAGGGGTTAGCAGACAGAGACTTGAGGATGAACCTCGACCAGTCCAGACCAAGGGCGCATGGCTCAAGGCTGTGACACCCTTGATGTCATCACCCCAGATCGACTCATCAGGGCTATGTGCAGCTGTATGCTGCCAGCGCACACCTATCCATAAATAGCCCCTATGACTCGGACTGACTCAGGTCGAGTACAATATGACTTGTCCCCTCATCCTAACTCATATGCCTCTGCCCCGATGCTTTGCCTCATGTACCAATAGCATATTTAACGTAGTATAGCCTTGCTAGCACGGACCAGGCACAGCCATGTACAGTAGAGTATAAATAACAGGCTCGAAGCGAGACAAGACCCCCAGTCTTGTTCTCCTTCAATATTTCCCTCTCTCACCCATCGCTTGAACACCCCCCTTCTCAAGCGTCCAGCTCTTAAGTGAGTTAGGTCGTTTCAGGTAGTACAACACTAGAAAGGTGTTTAGTACTCTTGATGGACTAGAGGGAGTGGCCTACTGGTTAACTCAAGTTCCTTTAGTTGATGGATGGTTCTTCCAGCAGGTACCTAGTCTGGTGGGTAAGGATAGTCTTGTTCTAATGAAACAACCAACTCACTTAAGAGCTAGTATGCTTGAGGGGGGCATATGTGAGGGCAGAAGTGAGGAGGGTAAACTCCAAGGAGAACAAGACTGGGGTGTCTTGTCACCTTGGGCCTGGTATTTATACTCTATGATACATGGCTGTGCTACTAAGGCTATACATGAGCTAATAGTGCTATTGGTACATGAGGCAAGGCATTGGGGCAGAGACATCCTCATTAGGATGAGAGGATGAGTTGAGTTGAGTCAGTCCAAGTCATAGAGGCTATTTTGGGATGGGCATGTGTTAGGGACTGTGCATAGCTGATCAGTATTCTACAATATTCTAGGGTTATGATGTCAAGAGTTCATATAGCCTTGAGCCATGCATTCTTGGTCTGGACTGACCTAGATCATCCTATCATATCCATGTCTGCTAACCCTTAGCTAAAGGGTGAACATAGCATAATAGGAAGAAGAAACTAAGTAAGTGTCTGTTAGGTGTCAGAATATAGATAGAAAAATAGGGAAATGTAACATGACCTGGTTTATTGATACAAGTAAAAGACTATGTCACATGTTGTGATCTGTGTACAAAACACAAAGGATCCAATGCCCCACCAGCTGGAAAGCTTTTATCTTTACACATACCAGAAAAACCATGAATGGACATCTCTGCTGACTTTATCACAGATTTGCTGCCAAGCCAGTGATTTGATTCCATCTTAGTCATTATTGATCAATTCTCAAAAGAGGTGGAATTCATCCCTTGTAAGAAAACTATAACCACTTTGCAAACCACTTGTCTATATCTGGACTATGTCTGGAAGATGCACAGATTGCTCCAAACTATTGTTTCCAATTGCAGACCTCAGTTCACATCACAGGTGATGTAGGATTTGTGCTGGAGATTAGAGATTCACACCAAACTCTCTACTGCCTTTCATCCACAAATGGATAGACAGATGTAATGGATCAATAGAGATCTGCAGCAGTATCTGCAGCTCTTTTGTTTCACACAACAGACCAAATGGATGGAATGGCTTGCCATTGCCCAATTCTTGTATAATAGTAAAAGACAAGCTTCCACAGGGACATCTCTCTTCAGCATCATGCACACATACCAACCATGAATGGGTTTTGAACAGTGCACAATGAAAGCACCAGCAGCTGAAGAACTGTTAGAGCATATAAAGAAAGTATGGGATCAGACCCAGCTTAATTTAGAAAAGGTACAACACCATATGAAGGAACAAGCAAATTGCCACAAATCAGATGCATCACCCTATAAGAAAGGAGATAAGGTTTGGCTCTTCACAGAAAACCTAAAATTAACCTGTGCATCAAAGAAGCTTATGGAGTGATGGTTAGGGCCCTATGTGATAGTCTGCCTAGCTGGACCTAACACAGTAGAACTGTGGCTATCCAAAACAATGCACATCCACCCAATGGTTAACATCTCATGAGTAAAGCCTTATAAGGAATGGATGCCTGAACAACCAGTCAGAGAACCTGGACCAGTCACTGTTATGGAGGAACAAGAAAATGAATAGGAAGTGAAATGAATAGTGGATAGTAGATGGTCATGGAACTGCCTCCAATTCCTGGTGCATTGGAAGGGGTACCTGGACAAGGAACAAACTTGGGAACCAGAAGTGAATCTGGAGCATGTGAAGCAGGCTGTCACCAACTTCTATACCACATCACCTAATGTGCCTTGGCATCTCTGCATTGTAGTCCAAGAGTTCTTTGATTTATTCAAATACTGTGGTTCCCCTATTCCTAAAAAACTGCTACATCTGCTATCCTTCAATCACTTGGATGATCCATAGCTTTTGCCCCAGGGGTGTACCTGGGTAATCAATGCTCTTATTGTCAATCAAGCCTTGCTCTCACAATGGACCACCTCCACACATACTTTGCCTACATTCATACCCTTTGCACTTGCCTAGCCCACTTACAGGCCTACTTTCCTATTTATTTCACTGCCTTGAAAATTGTGCCTGACAAGGTGGAACCATTTGGTCAGACACAGGAAGCCTTAGGAGGCCCCACATGGGAGTTTGATTGGGATCCTGAGCATCTGCTCAGAAGACATGTGGAGTACTGGATGTTCATTTGGGATAATGGATCAGATGTCCACAGCATCCCTAACACCACCACTGCCTGGGGTGATCCAGACCATGACATAGACAGAGACTCCATCCCAGATCTTGAACTGGACCTGCTCAATGAGGGATGGACAGCAGATAACTGGAGAGGCCCTTGGGAAATTGTGCAGGAACTCATGCATCTTTGGTTGCCTGGACTCATGCCTCAACCAGAATTGGATGTTGCAGTACCACTCCCTAATCTGCCTCCCCCTATCCAACCAAATGCCTATGTCTGGCCTGTCCTGTTTGAGTGGCCAGATATAGGCCCCTCCTTATTCTACCACCCTCAGGTGTTGCAATGGCCACCTTACATGAATATGACTGGTGAGCAGTATGGTTACTTTGCCCTTTACATGGCTCATCTGATCTGGCCCAATGAAATGCTGGAAGATCAATAGGCTGTCAGAATGCCAGCTCATAGGGAGGGGGTAGTGTTATGATTCCCTATTTTTCTATCTATTTTCCAATACTTAATGGGCACTTACTTAGTTTTCCTTACTATTTCTCTTATGTTCATCCCTTAGCTAAGGGTTAGCAGACATGAACTTGCAAGGACGATCTAGGTCAGTCCAGACCAAGAACATGTGGCTCAAGGCTGTGTGCACCCTTGACATCATCACTCTGGAATGTGATGGGATATTGATTGGCTGTGCATGGTCCTAGACACATGCCCTGTTGGTTTATACTTTTCTCTTTGATCCTACATAGCCCCTATTACATACTAAACCATGCACACACAAGCACTTAACTGATTTTCTTTCACACAGCCCCTCAGTCTCATTTCTGCACAACAACTGAGTCTGTTCATTTTAACTAGTTCCATTATGGCCATTATCCTGCATGAACCCTCATCAGGTTATGAGCCAACTCACAAGTGCCTCTGGCATCTATATGGTTCTGAAGCTCACGGAATCCAACTGGATTGACTTCAAACAACATACCATAGCTTCACTCAATGCATGTGATCTTGGTCACCACCTTACTGGCACTGTGAAAATTCCCATGCCACTTCCATTATCAAGTGATGACCCTCCAAAACATCTCAGCTCAAAGGATGGGAAAACTCCTGCCACAGATAATGAAATTGAGGAGAACCTCATCCTTCTTGACCAACACATCCAGAAAGAATTGATGGCCATACAACAGTTTTACATCACAGTTCCAAGCAGCATCATGATCTGAGTACAATCAAAAACCACTGTCACTGAGATGTGGAAAGCCATTTGTGAAATCCATGAGGCCAAAAGTGATATGGTACAGGCTGATACACACACTTGCCTGCAAAATATGAAATGCAGTAAAAAGGACAATGTGAAAAAGCACCTGTGCTCTATGCTCATGCTCTGTGAATAGCTTTCTGGGATGGGAGCACATGTTAATGACTGGAATTTTACAGCAATGATCCTCTCCTCCATTTCTGACTCCTACCAAGCCATCATCCATGCCACCACTGCCATCCTCTGTGCCACCAACACTGCCTTGTCCCCTGAGTCCCTCATTCACATCATCAATGAAGAGGCAGACCATCAGACCATCAATAGTGGCACTCTGGCCAGTGCTGACTCAGCACTATCTATGAGCATGTCACAAAAAGGTCACAACAAATGGAACATAAAATTGGACAAAACATGTAACAACTGTGGTTGCCCTGGCCATCTAGCGGCAGACTGTTGACAGAAGGGTGGGGGAAAAGAGGGGCAATGCCCAAATTGGACACAAAAACCTAAGTCAGCAAATAAAACCTCTGGCATGATTGACAATGACTATGCCTTCATATCTTCATGCCTAGCTGATGCAATAAATGCACTAGACATACCTCCTGAAAAGTGTGCAACAATTGTTGACTCTGGCACAACCTCCCACTTTTGTCCAGATCACTCTTGCTTCACTTTGTTTACTTCAATAACACCATGAGCCATCAATGTTGCTGACAATCAATCAATTACTGCAATGGGCCAAGGAGATGTATGGATTGAGCTACCAAATGGATCTGAAAAGTCTATGGTCACACTGTGAGATGCCCTTTATGCCCCCGACATCACTTTTACCCTTATGTCCACAACATGAGCTGTCAATGCCAGAATGTCAGTCACAATGAAAAAGGGATGGTGCAAGATTTGGTCCCCCAAGCCAAAAGCCCTTATTGCAAGAATCCCAGAGGTTGACAGACTATATCAGATAACCAATAGCAAACATGCCTCAACCACTCAAGCTGGTAAATCAAACACAAAAATGTTGTTGAGGCAGCTTTGTGAATGCATGGAACACATCTCAGTCCCAGCCACTTGAACCCTCATCTTGAAGGGCAT
>JBBPKX010000860.1:0-11398 GCA_038089435.1 Boletus austroedulis | reverse complement strand
CGTTGACTGGGCGGAGATCGCCCGGAACGCCCTTAAGATCACGGAGGAAATCCGGGACGTGCTGAGGGCGCAGGTGAGGCGCACCGACCGCCAAAACGCCCTTCTCGAGCGTTTGGTGGAGCTCAAGGCGGAGGAGGTGTATGGTTCCGACGAGGACGAGGACGTGGAGGAGGAGGGCGAGGAAGCGGAGGTGGGTGCGGAGCTAGTGGAGTTGGCTAGTGAGGAAGCGGAGATGGGCGCGGAGGAGGACGGAGAGGGAGAAGAAGAAGTGGAGTAAAGAGAAGAAAAATAGTTTTGTAAATAGTTGAATCTAATGTCAAAGCGTGAGCCAAACAAGAACAGAGACGGAAACAGAGAGAAAAAGGAAAGGGACCTAAGGTTGGAGTGGACCAGGCTTGTCCGGGTACTTCCGGTGGAAGTCCATAACAAGTTCCGTTGTGTGTCCTAACTCCATAGCGAGTAACCAGGATGTTTCGTCGTCAGTTCCTTCATAACCTAACCAGCGTACCAGATACAGGAGTTGGCAGTGACGCCTTCTCCAATCGATCTTGGAGTCAAGAATCTCTTCGATCTCATATTCTGGTTCGCCGTCAACCTCAACCGGAGGTGGCAGAGGTTGGACGCGGTTCGAAATTACGTTCAGAGTTGAAGGTTCTAGTTGCGAAACATGGAAGATTGGATGTACGGATTTCATTGATTCGGGGAGACAGAGAGTGAAGGAATGAGTACCGGGTTTAGCAATGATAGTAAATGGTCCCAGGTACTTTTCGGAGAGTTTCTTAGATGGTCGTGTAGACCGGAGGTATTTAGCCTTGAGCATAACTTGATCGCCAACCTGGAAGTCCAGAGCTGGACTTCGTTTCTTGTCTGCTGGTCCTTGGTAGCATTGTTGTGCTTCCAGCATCTCTGACCGGAGGAACTCATGGAGTTCATCCAAGTCCGTGACATAGGACTGAGCTGTGGAGGAAGACAGGTTTAGCTCGGAAGAGACGGAAAAGTTTGGATGATAGCCCTTATTAGCAAAAAAGGGTGATACTCCAGTGGTAGCACTAGGAGCGTTGTTGTATGCGAACTCCGCGAGGGGCAGGAGCTCGGACCAGTTATCCTGTTGGTAGTTGCAGTATATCCGGAGGTATTGCTCCAGGGTCTGATTGGCGCGTTCTGTTTGACCATCCCCCTCTGGATGATATCCGGAGGTGAAGTGGAGGCGCATATCGAGAGCTTTACCTAGCGACCGGAAAAAGTGTGATATGAATTCGGAGCCCCTGTCGGAGGTGACATGGGAAGGAACTCCGTGCTTGTGTCAAGTCCGGTCCTCCGGGCTCAAGTCCGGCGGAGGGGAATGAAAGGGACGGAAGTGTCGACTAGGTCGACCGGAGATATGGAGACGGAGATACGGAGATACGGAGGGGTGAGGACGTTGGCGCAGGACGTATGTGTTGCGCCCTTGTCAAGTCCCTGGTCCTCGTATTTAGAATAGAGAGAGGGTAGGAACGGAGACTAGTCAGACTCAAGCTAGGAGGTGACTTATTTGATATTCAAACTGAAGTACAACAGAGAAACTACAGGAGTTTATATACTAATGTCCGGTGACAACTCCGGACCAGGAACTACTAGGGTCGAAGGTTAAGCGAGGGCTATGTACACAGAGATGAATAAGTCGGAGGGTGGAGAATATCGGAATACCGACTAAGCTGACTAAAGGTGTAATACAGACTTACAAAGTTGAACTAGAACAAAAGGAGAGAATATAAGCAGTACCGTCCGGAGTGCCCAACTCCGACAAAGTCCAGAACCCTAAGGACCGTTGCGATATCCGGATGACCGGAGATGACCGGAGATGGACTTCGCAGAAATCAGGGATATGACAGAAGTGGTTTGTATTTTTATTCATAATTTTACTTCCATTGCTTGCCCACTCATCAATTTAACATGTAAAAGTGTTCTCTTTGAATGGAGCAATGCTCAGTGAAAGACTATGGCTCATCTCAAGGATAAAATCATCCAGTCTCCAGCACTCTGCCACTTGGACTATGAGTCTGGTCAAGAAATTGTCCTTGCCATGGACACCTCAGCTATCATGATCAGTTTTATTCTGTCACAGGAAGGTGAAGATGACAAATGCTATCCAAATTGATTTGATTTCATTAGTCTCACTACTGTGGAAAGCTGATACTTCAAGATGAAGCTAGAGCTTTATGGACTATTTCAAGCACTCTGCTCTGTCTGTATTTTTATTTTCAGAGTTTCTAATTTAGTTGTGAAGATGGACATGAAGTATATCAAGGATATGATCAACAACCTTGACCTACAACCACATGCAACCATCAATCAATGGATTGCTAGAATTTTTTTATTCTACTTCAAACTTCATCACATTCCTATCAACCAGCATGCAGGTCTGGATGGACTTTCTTGACATCCTTCATCTAATGATGATCTGCCTGAGGATAGGGACTTAGAGGATTGGATAGACAAGTTATATTCATTTGCTATTTCTCTTCTTAATGACTGGACACTTATTTCTATTTTGACTGGTCTCTGTACCAGATTTCTTGTGTACAGTGATTCATGCTTGTATGCCTTCTCCTCTTCTGATTCCATTATTTTTATGTACAAACAACCTTTTTCCTTCCTTACATACTGTTTCATTTTCTTTGTTTCTTCTTCAGATTTGGACAATACTCTGACTGACCATTTCATCCCTTAGTCTACAAATGCCTTGGCAAAGGAGGGTCATATTTGTTAAATCCAGACTTTTCTTGAAACAAAAAAAAGACCTACTGACCTTATAGATACCAAATTCCAAGTGTTCCTCAACTCCACCACAAAGTTCTTTATCCTTCATGGCTCACTTTGGTGATGAGAACTGCATGGTCATCACTAACTGGTAGTACCAGAGCACCAGAGATATGAACTAATTAAGAAGGCTTGCAATAATCTTGGACACAAAGGTGTCTTCATAGTCCTGACCCAACTCCTACTCTGATTCTGGTGGCTGATGCTCATTGATGATGTCAAGTGGTTCATCCAAACCTGTTATGAATGTCAAACTTATCAGACTGTCCAATTTCATATTCCACTGACAGTTCCAGTTGTGGATGGACTTTTTCATAAAGTCCACCTCAACACCATACTGATGCCTCAGTTCAGTAGCTATTGCTACTTGATCTAGGCTCAGTATGCCTTGACTTCATATCTAGAGTGGTGTACAGTGAGCAACAAAACTGTTGCAATGTTTAACCTTGGTACAGAACATGAAGTACTATACCTTGTAATCAATTATGGGAATATTGCTTAGCTTTAGTAAGACCAAATAAAGTACAATCTCTCAGCTACAAAACAGTCCCTGGGTCATGTGATTTGATCCACTGGCTGTGGAGATATGGCCATTTTAACTTACTTATATCATTGCAACAGTTTTGTTACCAATCTCTTTGAATCTACAAATTATATCTTGCAGTAAGATATTATGACAGCAATGAGTCATATGATGCATAACTACTTCAACATGATGTAAACACACCTGAACACCATTACTTTCACCACTTCTTTCACCATGAAATCTCTCTCTGTTGATCAAGTTAATCAAATTATTGTCTTTTTGAATTTTAGTCAATCAACCCATCAGATCCCCATCTCTATAAGCTTCAATCACTCCACCATTAGTAATAATCATGCCAAACACTGTCCCAACCTTTTCAAGGCCTCTGGTGGTTGTTCATCCATTATTTCCTCTACTAATATATGTTATGCCATCTGACTTCTTGATATTTGCAAGGGTGAGAATGATGTCCAAGCCATCAAGACTCTTTAGGATATCAAATACCATTCCATCTCTCTACAAACCATTCATCATTACCTCAAGAAAGCTGGTATGAAGGCTATGATAAAGCAAAAATGCCTTTTTCTCCAAGTATTATTGGAGAGAATGACTAGACTTTGTTTTGAGCCATCAGGATTGGACTGTGGAGGACTGGAAGCATGTTGTAGGGTCAAATGAGACCAAACCAAATTGCATTGCATTACATGACAGGAAATGTACTTGAAAAAAGGCAGAAAAAGGGGTTAGTGATAGACTTATGTAAGATACTATTAAGTTCAGAGGCAGATCAGTGATGATATGGGCTTGTATGACTTGGAAAGGAGTGAAATGGCTTGCAAGATAGATGGTAAGTTGGATGATAATCTCTATATGCAAATCTTGAAGAATAAACTTCAACAATCTTTGAAAAATTATGGATTTGATATAAAAGATGTTATCTTTCAACAGGATAATGACCCTAAGCACACTAGTAGGTTGGCTAGGAAGTGGTTTGAGAACCATGGATTTGAGGTCATGGTATGGCCTGCTTAATTACCAGATCTCAATCCTATAGACTATCTATGATTTCTCCTCTAAAATATGCTAGTAAAGTATCCTGAGTCATTCAAGGAAGTATTAGAATATTGGGACAGGACCTAGGCAGAGTAGTATAAAATTGTAGTGAAGGAATGTCAAGGATTGATTAAAAGTATATCCAGGAAGGTTCAAAAGGTCATCAAATCAAAAGAAGAATACACTTCACACTAATTTATAATATATTTGATATCAGCAACAAAACTGTTGCAATGACATAAGTGAGTTAAAATGGCCATGATTACTCTGACTTTGCCCTTCTTTCTTTCCTTCAGAAGAAGTCTGGTGCTTTGCCTGACTTGTGTTCTTTACTTGCCTGGTTGGATATCCAGTTGGGTTTTACTGTCACCTTTGTCTGTACTAATCATGGTGGAAAATACTTGAAGAGGGACATTCAATCATTCTTTTTGTCCAGAGGTATTGTTCATCAGACCTCTGTCCCCCATACTCTTCAATAGAATGGTCAAGCAGAGAGATTTAATCACATCATTATGAAGAAAGTAGAAGCCATGAGACATCATGCCTGCCTATCCATGATCTTCTGGCAAGACTCCCTGGAGCCTACTTTATATATTTATAATAGACAGCCCATTCATTAACATGATTGGAAAACCTTCATTGACTTATTCAAAGGGGAGAAACTGGATGTTTTCTACTTTTATGTTTTTGGCAGCTCTGCCTTCATATTTATTCCATTGGAAATGCAAAGAGATAAGCTTAGTGCTAAGGCAAAAGAGATGACATTCATTGGATATGAATCCAACACCAAAGGTTAGAGGTTCTGATCTCAATCCAGACATTGTCTTTTCATCTCCACTCATACCATGTTTGATGAATTACAATTCCCAAGTTGTTCTAGAAATCAAAAGCTCAACAAACCTGTCTTTATACCTGAAGACATTGCAAACAACCTAGATAGCTTAATAGAACATGATATAGATGTGAATTCAGACACTTGCACATGTGATATCTACATTAAAGCACCATCTATAATAGATTCTAGATAATTTCATGCACCACAAGGACCACAATCATCTTATTCTCAATCAAGATCACCTTTGCAAAGAGATACCTCATCCAATACTTCTGAGGATTGTCCATCATGGGAACCACCTTGTGAATCTCCACCCCTTCCACCATCTTCTTTATCTTCCTCTTCAATACTATCTCCATTGTCACCACCACATCCTAGTATAAAGCAAGAGAAATAGTTATCCAGTTGATGAACTACTGATGACAGAACATATTAGAATTTGGAAGACATGCCACAACACAAACATTATTGTTTACCTTCACTTCCTTTGCCATCTAGATTGTCTTCTGTAGACTGGCAACCACCATGTCAGTATACTGAACCATTACCTGACTTTCAGTTACTCCTACATCAAATCAGAGAACAATGCAAGATTAAACAACTATCAGACCTCCTGTCATGGATAGATGTTTTACATGGAATGTTAGATCCAGGATACTCCTGGACAATGTCTATGGAGATCATCCTCCTCTAGTGATTGAGAGAGATATTCAATCTGGCATTGATCCTATTCAAGAGGAGACAAATATGGATGAAGAACCAGCATAGCCAAGACATATGAATGATGAAGATATGGAAGACTTATATAGCTCTCAGTGGATGCAATACCACTTGAATGCTGCCATCACTTAGAATACTCTGAAAACATTCAAGAATGTTCTGAAGATGCCTTCTGATGAGTAAAAGCTATGGAGATCTACTATGGATGAAGAATATAAGTCCCTTATTGACTGAAAGGTCTGAACTTTATGTGATCTATCACCAGGTTGTACCTCCATCAAAGAGAGATGGATGTATGCAGTCAAAAGCAATGGTCATAAAAAGGCTTGCTTTGTTGTCAAAGGCTTCACTCAAGTCTTCAGTATAGACTATGAAGAAACCTTCTCACCTATAATCCAGTTTGAAATGGTCTGTCTTCTTCTAGCACTGGCAATGCTTGAAGATTGGAATATGTATGCTCTCAACATAAAAACTGCTTTTCTTTTTGGTGAGTTAGATGAGGACCTCTATATGAAACAACTAGAGGATTTCATTAAAAAGGATCAGAAGAAAAAAGGTATGTCAACTTGAAAGAGCCATATACAGCCTAAAGTAGGCTGCTCTGCAATGAAACAAAATCTTGTATGCCTCACTCCTTGAAATGGATTTTAAGAGAATCCTAGCTGATTCTAGGATTTATGTCAAGAGAATTGGTAATTCCTTGATTATTCTTGTCTTTTATATTGATGATGCTCTTTTTATGAGTAGTAACAAGAAACTTGTTCTTCAACACAAAGAAATGTTCATGCATTGGTGGGAATCCAGAGACCTTGGAGAGGCTAAAGAATACCTTGGAATAAGGATCACCAGAGATTGCTGAAAGCATACTCTGAGACTGGACCAAAGCTTCTATGCACAAAAAGTTATTGAGTACTTTGGTCAGTTGAACAGTAAATCTATTTCTACTCCTCTACCAACCAACTACATGCCAAGGCCTAACTCCTTCACATCAGAATCTTCCCTTCAAAGTCACTATCAGTTGGTCATTGGATCATTGCTTTATATCATGTTGGATACCAGACCAGACCTTGCTTATTCAGTGATCAAGATATTGCACTTCTGTCAAGTCCAGTCCTCCAGGCTCAAGTCCAGTGGAGGGGAACAAAAGGGATGGAAGTGTCGACTAGGGTCGACTGGAGGTATGGAGATATAGAGAGGTGAGGATGTTGGCACAGGACATATGTGTTGTGCCCTTGTCAAGTCCCTGGTCCTCGTATTTAGAGTAGAGAGAAAGAATAAGAACGGAGACTAGTCAGACTCAAGCTAGGAGGTGACTTATTTGATATTCAACTAAAGTACAATGGAGAAACTACAGGAGTTTATATACTAATGTCCGGTGACAACTCCAGACCAGAAACTACTAGGGTCGAAGGTTAAGTGAGGGCTATGTACACAGAGATGAATAAGTCGGAGGGTGAAGAATATTGGAATACCAACTAGCTGACTAAAGGTGTAATACAGATTTACAAAGTTGAACTAGAACAAAAGAAGAGAATATAAACAGTACCATCTGGAGTGCCCAACTCCGACGAAGTCCGGAATCCTAAGACTGTGGCAATGTCCAGAAGACCGGAGATGACCGGAGTTGGACTTTGCAGAAATCAGGGATATGACAGTATCCCCCTCTTAGGGCCAAGCTCTCGAGGCCCAAATAATCCCTGAGTGGAAATATGGACCTCCATGTGGGTGCACTTATCTGCAAGGTGGAGATCACATGACTCCATTGATCAACGGATCAATTTGAACTCCAAAATTTCCCAGTATAAAGATAGCCATGTTCCCAGCTTCTATCCTTAACCACCAATCACCATCATGTCCAACTTGATCGAGAATATCTGCAACTGGCTGGATGCTCGGCTTGCCGAGTGTGAAGATGATGATGACACATTGTGGGGCGCCAAGGCCTCAGAGTGCTGGAGACACTTGAAGGTGTGCAAGGAGGAAGAGGAGCAGAAGAGGCACAAGGCGGAGGAGGCAAAGCGCAAGGCTGAGAAAGAGGCATGTTGAAAGGCAGAGGAGGAGCATTGTCAATGAGAGGCAGAGGCGGAGGCTTGCCAGAAGGTAAGTCCAGGTTTCTGGAGCTAGTGACGAGCTGACCAGTCCATAGGCAGCGGAAATCCAGGCGCAACAGAGTGTTGACAAGGGCAAGGGGAAGATGCCCCCGAAATGCCAACGATGCCAGGTCTGGGGCTACGAGTGCCGTCCCAGGTCTGGTAAGTCAACCTCGTGCATGGAGTGCCAGGACACGAAGGCCAAGTGCGAGTGGCCAGGAATGGAGCGAATGGAGAAGCGGAGGAGATGTGTGGACAGCGAGGCAGGGCCCTCCAAGAAGAAGAAAAGGATGTTGATGCCGGAGGAATCAGAGGAGGAGTCGGAGAAGAGTCTGGAGGGCGTTGACTGGGCGGAGATTGCCCAGAACACCCTTAAGATTGTGGAGGAAATCTGGAACGCGTTGAGGGCGCAAGTGAGGCGCACTGACCACCAAAATGCTCTTCTCGAGCGTTTGGTGGAGCTCAAGGCACAAGAGGTATATGGTTCCAACGAGGATGAGGACATGGAGGAGGGCGAGGAAGCAGAGGTGGACGTGGAGCTAGTGGAGTTGGCTAGTGAGGAAGTGGAGATGGGCACGGAGGAGGATGGAGAAGGAGAAGAAGAAGTGGAGTAAAAGGAAAGAAAACATAGTTTGTAAATAGTTGATTCTAATGTCAAGGGTTACGAGATGAACAGAAATAGAGAGAAAAGTAAAAGGAACTTAAGGTTGGAGCGGACCAGGCTTGTCCGGGTACTTCTGGTGGAAGTCCGTAACAAGTTCTGTTGTGTGTTCTAACTCCATAGTGAGTAACCAAGATGTTTCGTCGTCAGTTCCTTCATAACCTAACCAGCATACCAGGTACAGGAGTTGGCAGTGATGCCTTCTCTGATCGATCTTAAAGTCGAGAATCTCTTCGATCTTGTATTCTGGTTCGCCGTCAACCTCAACTGGAGGTGGTGGAGGTTGGATGCGGTTCGGAATTACGTTCAGAGTTGAAGGTTCTAATTATGAAACATGGAATATTGGGTGAACAGATTTCATTGATTCAGGGAGATGGAGAGTGAAGGAGTGAGTACCAGGTTTAGCGATGATAATGAATGGTCTCAGGTACTTTTCAGAGAGTTTTTTGGATGGTTGTGTAGACCAGAGGTATTTTGCTTTGAGCATAACTTGATCGCCAACCTGGAGGTCCGGAGCTGGACTTCATTTCTTGTCCACTGGTTCTTGGTAATGCTGCTGTGCTTCCAACATCTCTGACCAGAGAAACTCATGGAGTTCATCCAAGTCCATGACATAGGACTGAGCTGCAGAAGAAGACAAGTTTAGCTTGGAAGAGATGGAAAAGTTTGGATGGTAGCCCTTATTAGCGAAAAAGGGTGATACTCCAGTGGTAGCACTAGGAGCATTGTTGTATGTGAACTCCGCAAGAGGCAGGAGTTCGGACCAGTTATCCTGTTGGTAGTTGCAGTATATCCGGAGGTATTGCTCTAAGGTCTGATTGGCACGTTCCATTTGACCATCCCCCTCTGGATGATATCTGGAGGTGAAGTGGAGACACATCTCAAGAGCTTTACCTAGCGACCGGAAAAAGTGCAATACAAATTCGGAGCCCCTGTTGGAGATGACATGGGAAGGAACTCCATGCTTGGAGAAGACGTGAATCAGAAATAACTTGGCGAGTTGGATGGAAGTGATTGTGTCATGAGTCGGAATGAATATGGACTGTTTTGACAGTCTGTCAACAACCATGAGGATGGCTATAAAGTCTTCCAAAGGGGGAAGCTGTTCAATGAAGTCCATGGAGATGGAGTTCCATGGTTTCTCTGGGACTGGGAGTTGTTTCAGGAGTCTGTATGGACAATAACGAGGAGTCTTCGTGCGAGCACAGGCTGTACACAAACTCACATAGTTCTTTATGAAAGTCCTAATGTTGGGCCAAGTGTATTCACAACGAATGAGTTCCAATGTCCAGTTTTGACCAAAGTGTCTGGCGGTTGGATGATCATGGAATGTCCGGAGAATATGGAGTTGAAGGTTGTTAGATTCCAGGACATAGATGCGATTGTCCCATAGGAGGAATCCTTCAGAATTGATGGTCCATTGTGGGTTGGATGGCTTAGACAGAAGCAGGGGAGACACGACAGGATTGTTGGGAAGGGCAGACAGGATGTCCGAATGGAGTTGCTTGATGTTGACCAATGCTGAAGCCTGGTGTAACGGAGCTTCAAGGTATGTAGCTTGGAGGGACAACGTGAGCTGTTCTGGAGTGAAAATTGGCCTAAAATTGTCAGGGTTGATGCGAGCATAGTCCTTATCCCCCTCTTTGGGGTAGATGTCCCAGCGTCTAGTCAAAGCATCTGGCTTCCCTCTGAGCTTACCAGGCTGGTACCAGACTACCATATTGAACTGATTAAGGTACTTGGACCACCGGGCTTGGCGTCGCATCAGGAGCTTTGAAGTGGAGAAATATTCAAGGTTCTTGTGATCTATAACAACGTCTATGGGGAGTTTGGAGCCTTCCAGGTAATGTCGCCATGATCTAAATGCCTTGTAAATAGCTAACAATTCCTTGTCATGCATGTTGTAGTTCAACTCAGCTCCGGATAAGGTCCGGAAGAAGAACGTGACAGGGTGGAGTTCGTTGTCGGACAGAGTTGTGACGGAAAGGATACCGGCAATGGCGTAGTCAGAGGCATCTGTTTCAATGGTAATGGGGATGTTCGGAATCCAGTGCACAAGCACCAGAGCGGATATGAATGCGTTCTTGAGGCATTGGAAGAATTTCCAGCAGGCATCGGAGAAGTCCCAAGGAACTCCCTTGCGAGTGAGACGAGTAAGCAGAATCACGATGTCGGAGTAACCTTGAATGAAACAACGATAGAAGTTTGTGAACCTGAGGAAGGACTGAATGTCCTTGACTTTCCTGGGTTTGGGCCAATCCATGATTGCCTTGATCTTGTCGGAGGCCATGGAAAGACCGGAGGGAGAGAAAACATATCCTAGATACTCGACCGTGTCGGAGTGGAATTCACATTTCTCTGGCTTGGCATACAAGCTGTTAGCACAGAGACGCCAGAGTACTTCACGGACGTGTTTACAGTGTGATTCCTTGTCATGGGAGTATATTAGGATATCATCGAGGTAGACCACGACGCAGATGCCAAGCATGTCTGTGAAGATACTGTTGACAAACTGCTGGAAGGCTGCCGGAGCGTTCGTAAGTCCGAATGGCATAACCAACCACTTGAAAGATCCGTAACAAGTCTGGAATGCAGTTTTCCACTCATCTCCCTCCACAATACAGACCAGATGGTATGCATGACGGAGATTGATTTTCATGTAGACCTTGGCTCCGAAGGGAGCATCGAGGAGGTTGGAGGTACGAGGAAGGGGG
>JBBPKX010000857.1:0-11415 GCA_038089435.1 Boletus austroedulis | reverse complement strand
GTTGTTGTAGTCCAATTAGTAGTCTGGAGTGTAAGAAACTGGACTATCAGACTATTGGTGCTCAATAGGAAAGTGGTGGATGATGAGAGGAACATTGGAGAACAGTGAAGACATGCATGTGGTGGTTGGTAGATGATAAATGATGATGGTGAGACAGTAAAATGTATATTCTCCCCTTGTCAGGGATGATGACAAGGATTTTACTGTATAGTCCTTGGAAATACCCAGAGGACTGTCTAGTATTGTATCTAAGGTGAATCAAGATGGTAACTACAAGGTCTGAATGATAAAACAAGTATATGACATTAAACAGAGTATAGGAAAAACTGGATCTGGACTGGACTAAACATACCAGACTTGGACTTACTGACTTGGACCTGGACTATGCAAACAACCTTCCAGACTATTGATGCTGTGATATGACAAAGGGATATGATCACAGAATATCACAATAACTGGGAATACAGATCCAGATTGGTCTGAAGTTCTACAGCATCCTTGTCAAGTTCTGTGTCCTCATATTTAGAACAGAGAGTAAGGATGGAGGACAGAGACTAAGTCAAACTCAAACTAGGAGATGATTTATTTGATATTTAAACTAAAGTACATTGAAGAAACTACAGGAGTTTATATACTGATGTCTGATGACAACTCCAGACCAGAAACTACTAGGATCAAAGGTTAAGTGAGGGCTATGTGCACAGTGATGAATAAGTTGGAGGGTGGAGAATATTGGAATACTGACTAGGCTGACTAAAGGTGTAATACAGACTTACAAAGTTGAACTAGAACAAAAGGAGAAAATATAAACAGCACCATCTGGAGTGTCTAACTTCAATGAAGTCTGAAACCCTAAGGCCATTGTGATGTCTGAAAGACCAGAGAAGACTAGAGTTGGACTTCACAGAAATCAGGAATATGACATATGTACATTGACCATAACATGACACATTTAGGAGGAGGGTCCAGATTTCTTTTATCTTGGTCACTAGTCATGGATGTTGAGTTATGTTCAGATGTAGTGTCTTTGGGAATAGGAGTGCATTTGTCAATTCTAGCACTTCTGGAACAGCTAAGGAAGCAATTTTCATCAAATATGACATGAGTAGAAATGAAGACTCAGTGTCTGATTTGTGACCAGAACTGCCAACCTTTCATGTTTGGTTCATATCCAATGAAGGTCATTTCCTCAGCTTTAGCAGACAGTTTGTCCTTTCTCATCTCTGGTGATATAAATACAAATGCTTGACAGCCAAAGGTTCTGAAATAGGAGATATCCAGAATCTTCCCAGAGAATAACTTGATGGAAGTTCTCTATCTATGTCATCATATCAGTTGCCTGTTATAAATATACAAAGAAGTCTTCAAAGAATCTTTCCAGAAGATCTAGGAAAGACAGGTATGAAATCACATAGCCTCAACTTTCTCCATGATACATAGTTCAATTGAACCTCTCTACATGATCATTCTGTTGAGGAGTATGAGGAACAAATGTCTGGTGAATGATACCACATTTGCAAAAAAATATCTGAATGTCCAGAGACATATATTCTCCATCTTGATCAGAGTGAACAGAGGTGACATAAGAACCAGACTGATTCTTGAGCCAAGCAACCTGAGCACAAAGGGCATCAAAGTGATGCTCTTTTCCTAAAGGAAAGATAGGAGAGCAAAGCCAGAGTAATCATCAACAAAAGTGAAGACATAGCAAGCATGGAAACACAACTCAACCAGAAAAGGTCCCATAAGATCAGAATGAAGGAGAGCAAGAGATTGGGAGGATCTTTGATCAGAAAGACTGAAAGACTGATCAGCCATTTTGTCCTCATGATAGCCTTTGCAAACCAGAGTGGACTAAGGGATAGCAATGTTTGGACAGCCAGAGACATGGGCAGACAAATGCCTCAATGCATTTTTGAAACAGTATCCCATATGTTGGTGCCACAATGAGAAGTTATCATTAGGCAAGAGTGTTGCAAGCATGGCAACTTGACTAGAGTTATCAGAGGACAGAAACTAGTGCAAGTTGTTGTCTGGAAATGAGGCTATAGCCTGGATCACCAAACATCCATGTATGTTCCAGATCAGTATTTCTTATTTCATAATCTCACACTTGAATCCTTGTAGGATCAAAGTGGGGACAGACAAAAGTCTGTATGCTACCATTGGAGCATATCAAACTCATTCTAGGACTAAAGGTGGTAGTTCCTCCAGATGAATAATAACTTTTCTGGATCCATGCATAAGAACTTCAGAGCCATCAGCTACTGAAGCCTTGCACTGTCCTCAATTGAGGTGCACAAAATCACTTAAGTAAGAAGTGATATGATCAGTACAACCACTATCAATCATCCAATGAGAATGAGTATTGTTGGTGCTTGATCCTACCATATACCAGCCAGAAACATCAAATTCTCCTACATCATCATATACATCAGGAAGTGTTATATACTTGATAGGTTGTGAAGCAGGAATAATCAGAAAGTCTTGGGCAAAGGAACCTGGATGGATATGGCTTGACACTAGTCCTCCAATGATAATGATCTGTTTCTTGGCCTTTTTCAATCACTTGGACATTGCAGAAAAGATCTCACCTAAATCCAATATGTCTCAAGGTCTCTCAGAAAAACATTCAGTGGGTTTGAAACTATTGATAAAAGGGTCCTGCCATATCTGGTGAAATGTCTATCTTGTCATCATTTGCTTTCCAACCATGCTTTGCTATGGCTGAATCAAAATCATTGAAATCAATCTCCATTATTTTTTCTTGATAATGGATAACCACCTCAAAATCATTGTGATCAAGGTTCAATTGGTTAGTAGAAAGTGATGATCTCTGCATGTATGACTCCATTAAAAATGGAAATACAGACTCTGTGATCACTGCATTGGAAACAGCCTGGTGTGCCTTTGCCTTTCCTTTCCCTTTTCTATCAGCTGAAACAAGTGTATGTTGTTCACATTGCTCTTGCTACTGTTGGAAGTATTCTCTTGGATGTTGAGAACCTTCTCATTGTCTCCTGTGCTGTCCTTGAGATGGTCCAGCTGCAGGTTGAGGATGAGCATGCTGCAGTTGATGCTGCTGCTGCCCCTTCCACCTGTTTCCAGATGGAGGTCCATCACATATGACATTGGTCCTGTATACCTAAGAAGACAGTTCCACTTGTACTTCAAAAATATAGAAGGAAAAAGAGTGAAGTTTCAAGTGTCAGATTGTAATGTTTCTCTATTTTTCTATCTATTTTCTGATACTTAACAGACACTTACTTAGTTTCTTTTCTATTTTCTTTCCTGTTTGCCTCTTAGCTAAGGGGTTAGCAGACATGACCCAAGGACGGGTCTAGTCCAGTCCAGACCAAGGCTGTATGGCTCAAGGCTATACAAACCCTTGACATCATAACCCTGGAATGTTGTAGGGCAATGATTGGCTATGCATGCAGTCATCACACGCACATCCCGAAATAGCCCCTATGACTCAGACTGACTCAACATGACTCATCCACTCGTCCCAAAGCATCTGTCTCTGCCCCAATGCTTGGCCTCATGTACCAGTAGCAGTATTCCCTTAGTATAGCCTCGCTAGCATGGACCAGACACAGCCTTGTACAGTAGAGTATAAATACCAGGCTCGAGCAGACAAGACACCCCAGTCTTGTTCTTCTCAATATTTCCCTCTCTCACTCATGACTGTATGACCAGAACACATACCAAGCTCTTAAATGAGTTAGGTTGTTTCATTAGAACAAGACTATCCTTACCCACTGGATTAGCTACCTGCTGGAAGAATCACACGTCGACAAAAGGGAATTCAAATTTACCAGTAGGCCACTCCCTATAGCTCATCTGGAGTACTAAACACCTTCCAGTGTTGTACTACTGCATAGAAGATCTCCTCGAATACAGCCTCGCCAGAACAAGAGGTTTCCCAGACCCCGTAGCCAGAGCCAGACCATTTACTGTCACCCTCGAGGACCTGGTCCCTGATTGGCCAGTGGAGCTTAAAGTAGAAGATGAAGAGGACCTACAGGTAAAGTAACAGCATTCCGCCTTATCCATAGGGAAATCGCATCAGAAGCTCATGAAGCCCACACATAGCTTCTCTACCCAGAATCAGAAGCAAAACAACTGGAAGTAAAGGAAGGAAGATTGGAAGAGTTATCAGACTATTATACAAGTTTAGATGAAGGGCTTAGGACAGCGAGAAACCATAGCACCTTCGGACCGGACGATGTGCCATCTACATTAGTAGAAACCAAGGCAGACCTCCAAGGGGACATCGTCATCCCCTTTGAGTACGAAGTTGGAACACTGCCGTACTGCCCCTCTACCCCAGATTGCCCAGCCCCGCTCTTAGTGGAACCTGTAGATTGGACCCAGGTTACAAGCGATAGACATCATGGATTGACAACTAAGGCAAGTGGACTTAGACATGCAACTTGGGAGAGATTACAGAGGGAGATCAATGATCTTATTCAAGAGGGGATACACCTTGCTCAGGAGAGAGACCAGAATGCTGCCAGAGCTGCAGAACTCAGGAAACAAGTCCAGGCAGTGTGTGCAGACATTGCAGAGAGAATACAAATTTGATAGAGAACTCCTACTCCTGGCCCTCCTCATCCTCCTCCTTACCACTGTTGGTTTCACCCTCATGAGCCTATTGCTTGTGATGTCACTTCTCCTCTCTGATCCTGCTCAACACTTTGGCACCCTTGTCATTACCTTCCATATTAGACTATTGTATATTGAATACAAACTTGTGGAAGTAGGGCCAATCCCGATCAGACCAGTAATCAAAGAGTGCATAATTGAAGAAGTGCCACCACATATCACCAAAGTGGAACAGGAACATCAGAAACAGATCGAAAGGAGAGAGAACGAGGAAAGTTCAGACTCCAAGACCCTTGCATACCATGAGGTCCACCTGCATTTAGTACCAAGGGATGAACAAATCGAGTCTACCCCTCAATACACTATTGGACAGAGTCCCACAGAGAGAAGATGTGCTTTCAGGAATCGATACCTCATCACCAGAGAAAGGACCCTAGCAGCCAGGACAGCTAGACAAAGAATGGAGGAGACAGCGGAACAAGTATTAATGCATCTCAGGGAACTCGATGATCAGATCTCAGATCAGATTCCATATAGGCTGAGATCCCCTATCACCACACCATGCTTCCCCATAGACAGCAATGAGTCATCCCTTTGACAGACAGGCGTTCGTTGCCAATCTACAAGCGATTCAGATCAATGCCACATTAGCTAATGATCTCCTTAATCTATTCAATCATCTTATGGAATGACATGACAATGTACAGGCAGCGCTCAACTTGAGCACTACCACTACTCGAAGGCAAGCAGCTATGATAGCCACTTTAGAAAATCAGATTAATCAAGCTACTACTCAAATCACTGCCCTGCAGGCATTATCAGCAGCAAATCCTACCACAGCCCTGAAGCTTAGTAAAGCATTTGTGGACCCCAGATCCTATAACAGATCAAGATCGAAGTTTGAGGAATGGTGGACGAAAATCCAATCATGGTTACATGAAAATGCTGCAGTGTTTCCGCTGGCTAGCCAGAAGGCTGTAATCGTGGTCCTATCTCGTTTAGAAGGACAGAAGGCTAGAGGCTTTTCCTACACGAAGTTAGATCTCATCTCATCAGGAGGAGCCTACCCTTGGGCTACCCTCGTAACGGAGATCGAAGCCTTCTTTAGATCCATAAATCAACAAGAATGGGCTAGAGCAAAATTGCAGACCCTTAAGCAAGGAAAGATGCTGATAGATGACTGGATCATCAAGTTCATGGAATATGAACCCCAGACAGGAATGGATATGTTGCATCTTATTTCCATCATTGAGAAAAACGTGGATCAAAAGATCATCAACCAGATCCTTATGGAAGGACCCAGACCAGCATTGGTGCCAGACTATTTGGAGAAATGCCGAGTCATCGGAACCAGAAGGCAACTTCTATCCTTCATCCATAATGGGACTTCTGCCAAACAGGACCCCTATGCCATGGATGTAGACTGAATGGAGATGGAATCGGAGGAAGCTGAACCTGATGAAGAGGAATGGGAAGCAGCTATGATTTGTAAAGGGAAAGCCTGCATAGGAAAGAAGTTTAAGAAAACATGAGCCTGGATCAACACATGCTTTAATTGTGGAAAGCCCAGACACTTTGCAAAAGAGTGCCAGCAATCCTTCACAAAATGCCTGGATTGTTCCTGGACAAAAGGGGAACATAAACCAAACTGTGTCAGAACCAAGGTACACTCCAATAGAGCAATGAACAAGGAAGGAGCGACTACTTGGGACGATGAAGAAGATATCTCTTGTACATGCAAAAGAATGACAATGGAGCAAGTAAGAGCTCTATTTCAATCCATGCCCTCAGGCTCAGGAAAAGCTTGAGCAATCTGGAAGGACTGAGCGACCATGCTGCAGAACAAAGCTCAGATGCTCATGCCATAACTTTAATCTCAGAAGGATATGAATCTATGCCAGCTATTATTCAGGAAAAGCCTCACGGCATAAAACCCACAGACATCAATATGTGCCATCTATCTACCCTCACCGCAGAGATCTGAAAAGACGAAGAACCTAAAATGAAAAGAGAGATAGAGTTACTGATCATCATATATACTGAAAATGGCAAAGAAGCCCCAGTACATGCCTTATTAGACTCAGGATCTCACATGACATTCTTGGATCAGAAATGAGCCAAAGAAAATGAAATACCACTAAAGCTGCTACCAAGACTGATAATCTTGTATAACATGGATGGAACGAGGAACAGCACAGGAATGCTAAAGTATTATGCTCGCGTCGTAATAAAATATGACAGACATTGAGAGGAAATGAAAGCCGAGATAGCCAACCTCAGAAAGAATAAAGTAATCCTCAGTTTCACTTGGCTAAAGCACCATAACCCAGAAATAGATTGGGAAAAGCAAATGGTTTGGATGACTAGATGCCTGATCAAATGCCAAAACCCATTCCAACATCATTTAAACCAGATCAAAAAGGAAGAAGCTCAGATCCTAGCGGAGATGCACAGAGGACAGCAAGTAGACAAGAAGCTTGTGGAGCTAATGGATAAGAATAAATCACTGGAGGAACTAGTACTGAAGGAGTACCACAAGCACCTCCATGTGTTTTTGAAGAAGGAATCCAAATGGATGCCAACTCGAAAGCCATGGGATCATGCGATTGAGTTAAAGCCAGACTTTCAGCCAAAGAAGGGAAGATTGATACCCTTTGATCCCATGCAACAGAAAGAGGTTAGTGATTTCATAGACGACCAACTGGCCAAAGGGTATATCCAACCCTCTAAATCACCTCAAACCTTGCCTGTGTTCTTTGTGCCAAAGAAAGACAGAAGGAAACGCATGGTGCAGGACTATTGTTATTTGAATGAGTTCACCATATGAAACAACTACCCGTTACCCCTTATATCTCAACTCGTTGATAAGCTAAATGGAGCTAAGCTTTTTATGAAGATGGATCTTCATTGGGGATATAACAACATCCAAATTAAAGAAGGAGATGAATGGAAAGCCACCTTCATTTGCCACAGAGGTTCTTTCAAACCCTTGGTAATGTATTTTGGACTATGCAACTTGCCGGCAACATTCCAAATGATGATGAATGAACTATTCGCTGATATGAATGACATATGTGTTGTCTATATTGATGACATCATGATCTTTATGAAAACTGATAACCAAAAGGAGCACGATTGGATCATACTCAAAGTGCTTGCACAACTCACCAAAAATGATCTATTCATAAAACCAGAAAAATGCTATTTCCAAGTAAAGGAAGTAGAATTCCTCAGAATGATCGTGACGTCCAAAGGGATTCAAATAGATGAAGAAAAGGTGAAAGCTATCAGAGAATGGCTGACACCAACGAAAGTAAAGAACGTCTGGAGTTTCCTTGGACTAGCCAACTTCTATTGGAGATTCATAGACAGATATGCACAAGTTGCATGCCTGCTTAATGATTTAATGAAAAAGGACATCACCTTTGAATGGACAGAGCACCAACAAAAGGCCTTTGACAATCTAAAAGAGAAATTCACCACCACGCCAATCCTTGTATACCTGGATATAGATAAACAATTCTGCTTAGAGACGGATGTGTTGGATTTTGTGACTAGAGCAGTACTATCTATAGAAAAGGATGGAAAATGGCACCCAGTCGCCTATTCCTCACACTTCATGACGTCTGAAGAAAGAAACTACCCAATTGCTGACAAAGAAATGCTCTCAGTAATCTGAAGCCTTGAGCAATGGTGTCACTATCTAGAGGGAGTGCAATATGAATTTGAAATCTGAAATGATCATGCAAACCTTCAATAGTTCATGAAAAGGCAAGATCTCAATCAGAGACAAGCGAGATGGGCATAGTACCTGTCCCACTTTTGTTTCAAATGGACCCATAAGGCCAGAACTCAAATGGGAAAACTGGATGCACCCTCTGGAAGGGAGGACCACTCAGATGGAAAAGACAACAATAATAAAGGAGTAACCGTCATACCACCAGATAGAATCCGAACTGTCCAGATACACATGGATGACGAAAAAATAACTAAATGGATCAGAGACCTCATCCATAGATTAAAAGAAACCGAAGTACAAAACCTTGAAAAGCAATATGAAGTCCATATGGAGCAAGAAGATTTGCTAGTGGACAAGAACGGAAAGATTTTCATATCTGAAAATGAAGACCTCCACATAAAGATATTACATCTTCATCATGACACTCCCATAGCCAGACACCCTGGAGTAGAGAAAACCCTAGAATTGATATGGAGGAGCTATACCTGGCCCGGACTGCCAATGAAGGTAAAGGACTATGTTGCCAGATGTGACCTATGTGCTAGACACAAGGGAATGAACATCCCACCAGCAGGAAAGCTCTTGCCACTACCAATACCAGAAAGACCATGGAATGATGTGTCTGCCAACTTCATCATGGACTTGCCGCCGAGCCAAGGACTCGACACTATCCTGGTAGTCGTTGATTGATTCTCCAAGGAAGTAGAGTTTATTTCATGTAAGAAGACCACCACAGCATTGCAGACTGCACGGCTCTACCTTGACTATGTTTGGAAAACGCATGGACTGCCCCACACTATCATGTCGGACTGCGGACTGCAGTTTGCATCACAGGTGATGAAAGATCTGTGCCGGAGATTGGAGATTCAACCCAAACTCTCCACCACATTTCACTCCCAAATGGATGGGCAAACAGAATGGATTAATTGGGATCTATAGCAGTATCTCCGACTCTTCTGTTTCTCACAGCAATCGAAATGGACCGAATGGCTTGCCATCACCCAGTTCTCATACAATAGTAAAACCCAAGCCTCCACAGGAATGTCACTCTTTAGCATCACACACACCTACCAGCCATGAATGGGCTTTGAACAGTGCAATGTTAAGGCACCAGCAGCTGAAGAACTTTCAGAGCATATAAAGAAAGTATGGAATCAGACTCAGGAAAACCTGACGAAAGCTCAGCATCACATGAAGGAGCAAGCCAATCATCATAGATCCACTGCACCACCATACCAGATCGGAGATCAGGTTTGGTTATCCATAGAAAACTTAAAATTGACCAGAGCATCGAAGAAGCTCACGGAATGATGGGTAGGACCATATAGCATTATCTGCCTAGCTGGACCTAATGCAGTAGAACTACACCTGCCCTGCTCCATGAGAATTCACCCAACAGTTAACATCTCTCGGATTAAACCTTATAAGGAATGGTTGCCCAGACAACCAGTGACAGAATCCAAACCTGTATTGGTCACAGAAGAACGAGAAAATGAGTGGGAAGTTGAGAAGGTAGTGGATAGCAGATGGGTGCGTAACCAACTCCAATTCCTAGTGCATTGGAAAGGCTACCCAGAAGAGGAGCAGACATGGGAACTGGAATCCAACCTCACTCACGCAAAGCAGGCAATCACAGACTTCTACTGGAGCTCGCCTAGCATGCCATGAAAACTCCACATCACAGTTCCTGAATTCTTTAATTTATTCAAGCATTGCGGATCACCTATTCCAGAAAAGCCACCACACTTGCTTCCATTTGATTGACTCAATCATCCATAGACTTTTGCCCTAGGGGTGTGCCTGGGTTACCAATACTCTTATTGTTGATTAAGCCTTGCTCTCACAATGGACCACATCTGCCGCCACATCACTTGCATCTCATATGCCATCCACCACCTCACTCATATCAGGCTCTGCTCTCCTATTTATATTATGCCACCATTGCCCACTCCAATTGTTAATCATGTTGAAAATACAGAAAATGAGGAAGTCATGAAGGACCCAGCCACTGTTTGGGATAACGAATGGGATCTGTCCCACCCTCTCAGGAACCATGCGGAACATTGGATATTTTTATGGGATAATGGCTCAGACAGCCACAGCATCCCAAATACTGTGTTGGTTTGGGGGGATGAACTCAATGAAGATGGAGATCCATACCCAGAGCTAGAGAGTATTTTGGACCTGAACGATCCGAAGTGGACACCAGAGAATTGGCCTGGTCCATGGGAATTGGCCAGTGAGCCGATGCATCTCTGGCTCCCTGGAGGAATGCCAGAGCCCAATAGGGATGTCACTGTCCCCGTCCCAGATCCACTCCTGCCCATATGCCCCAACACCTACCTCTGGCCTGCGCTGTATCACTGGCTGGACATTGGTCCCTCAACACAGTACTGTCCCCAGGTCATGCAATGGCCTCCACACATAAACATGCCATCAGAGCAGCACGGATACTTTGTGTGGTACTTGGCTCACTTGGAATGGCCACAGGAGCCACAGGAGGGTGAGTCAGACGAGTAGCTGTCAGGATGCCAGCTCATGGGAAGGGGGTAGTGTAATGTTTCTCTATTTTTCTATCTATTTTCCAATACTTAACAGACACTTACTTAGTTTCTTTTCTATTTTCTTTCCTGTTTGCCTCTTAGCTAAGGGATTAGCAGACATGACCCAAGGACAGGTCTAGTCCAGTCCAGACCAAGGCCGTATAGCTCAAGGCTATACAAACCCTTGATGTCATAACCCCAGAATGTTGTAGGGCAATGATTGGCTGTGTATGCAGTCATCACACACACATCCTGAAATAGCCCCTATGACTCAGACTGACTCGACACAACTCATCCACTTGTCCCAAAGCGTTTGTCTCTGCCTCAATGCTTGGCCTCATGTACCAGTAGCAGTATTCCCTTAGTATAGCCTCGCTAGCACGGATCAGACACAGCCTTGTACAGTGACTCCAAAAACCCTTTCCATGTTTGCCTAGATTGTGATGTATGAAGCATATCACTATACACTGTGGGAATTTCGCTTAGCTTTGGTGGAGTTATAAATAGTACTCACTCTTAGCTACC
>JBBPKX010000856.1:0-11424 GCA_038089435.1 Boletus austroedulis | reverse complement strand
CTGGCTTCGTGCCGTTCCCGAGTAGATGTGCATAAACATCCTTTGCCACGTCCGGTGCCATTGTCGTGCTGATCGACCACATCGTACCGACGACGCCGCTGTCACCTGTAAACAGCATGCCTGGCACGATATGGATCCCTTCGTCCGAGAGAACCTTGTCATCCCTGGCAGTCTGACAGGCAGAGAGAAAGGCGAACCCGCCATGGGGACGTGCTATCCGATATTGCCAAGCTCGTTCATAGGTGAGACAAAGTCCACCGTTGACCGGATCCTCGGCATCTTGGATCCCGTGGCATGCAACATGCACCCACTGAGGGAGCTAGCCGACACGACAAGACTCAGCGAGTGTCAGGTAATGTGATAGAACGCTGATATTACCTAGCCGACACGACAAGACTAGGCTAGGTATCAGAACGACTGTAACGTAGTGAAAGTGAAACAACCATACCTCAGCGAGTGTCACGTAATGTGATAGAATGCTGAGGAAGAAGAAACGAAATGAAGCGGGAGTTAACATGATGATTAGGTAATCGTCATGTGATGCGGACGAGTGCGAAATGCTAAGGTAACTGAATCTCTAACATACCTCCTCAGGGAGCAACAAGTCCGAGTGAAGTGCAATTTGTCTAAGGTTGGGTGAGGCAAGGCTTTGGTGAGAATGTCTGCAATATCAAGGTGAGAGGGAATCCATGATAATGCAAAGGAACTGTTATCAATGTATTCCCTGACAAAGTGGTAATGTATATCAATGTGTTTAGTATGCTGATGAAATTTTGTGGTGCTTGATAGGGCAATTGTGCTGGAGTTGTCTAAGTATATTGGTACTGGTGATTGAATGCAAATGTTAAGTTCTGAGAAAAGAAAAGATAACCACAGTTCCTCTTTGTCATATTGCTGTTTCCTGTGAAGTCCAACTCTGGTCTTCTCTGGTCCTCCAGACATTGCATTGGCATTTTGGTTCCAGAGATCTTGGAATTGAAACTCCAGATGATACTTTTTATATTCTTTCTTTGTTCTCTTTTTATTCTAAGTTCATTTTTGTGGTTTTTGGGTTTCTTACCTGTCAAACTCTGTGTAAAAAACATCTACAGGTTTCTCTGTTCTCCATCCTTTGACATGGCAATACCTGTGTACATTGCCTTTGCTTAGTTCCTCTTCCCTACAAACTCCAGCCATGGAGTTATTACTGGACTTGTATATAAACTCCTGTATTTCTTCATTGTTTCCTCAGTTTGAATATCAATCAAGTCTCCTCCTTGTTTGAGCCACTCTTGACTCTCTCTCACCTCTACTCTGAAATACAAGGACACAGGACTTGACAAGAGTGCAACACATATGTCCTGCACCAATGTCCTCACGCCTCTGTACCTCTGTTCTCCATACCTTCATATGCTGAACCTCCAATCAATCTCAATTGATACCTCCACCACTTTCACTATCCACCCCTCAGACCTCTGCTGGACTTCAAACCCAGAGGGTCTGGACTTAACACTCTTGGATAATGTGCATTACTGCCATGTACTCTGTAAAGAGATGCGCTAGTCTCTTTCTCTCCTTGGTGGCTAATCAAGGAAACACTCAAGGAATAAAAGAGCGGTAGAGGAAGTGTGAGGAGCTTGTAGAGAACCTACAAGTGGAGTAGGCGAGTAAGTGTGTGAAGTAGTGTGCACTGAGGGTACTCAAAGTGCAGGAGACAAGATAACTTGTTAGCTTGGAGAGTGAGATACTCAAGCTCTCTTATATACACTACTGGACTGTTTGTCCATGTATGTACTCTATCTATAAAGAGATAGGATGACAAATGATAAGGAGATAAGAAAAGTAAGCTGGAATGACTCATCAGCCTTATCTACCAATGGCAAATAGATCTCCTATCTATGATGTATGCAATGAGTCAAATGTGATAGTGTAATGGTCCGATAAGTCAGATGGTCTAGAGTCTGGATCTTTAAACACAAATGAAAATGGAATAGAATATCCAGATCTCAATACTCTGCTTCAGTGGAGGAAAGTGCCATGGTTGTCTGCTTTTTGGACACATGGGAGACTAGGCCACCCACATAGTACCATGTGTATCCAGTGATGGAATGGCAGCCAGTTTTGTTCACCCAACTTGCATCAGCATATATGTGGAGTTCCTCACTTGAGCCCATATTGCCATATGTTAGGCAAAGATCTGTAGTGCCTGCTAGATAGTGCAGTACACACTTGGTGATTGCATGATGCCATGGTTTGGGGCTCAAGTTATATTGGGCCAAGGCATTGACAATGTAAGAGATGTTGGGATGAGTGTTGACAGACAGGTAGATCAACTCTTTGATGATCTTCATGTACTTAGGCCTGAGGTCATCCACAGCTGCATATTCTACATTCAGGTCTCCAAGTGGGGCTTTGGGATTGGTGGGGGTGTGTACTGGTTTGTAGTTGAGAAGACCATATTCCTGGAGAAGGAACATGATATACTCAGACTGATAAAGTCAGATTTTGTGAGACTTTCTGTCATGTTTGAATTGCACCCCCAGGTACTTCATGACTGGTCCAAGATCTGTGGTCTCAAACCACTCAGCAATCCAATTCTTGACCTTCTGTAGAAAAGGCCTGGAATTTGATACTGCCATTTCATTGTTGACATGCCATCCTATGAAGCACCATGTACAAACTATGTCTGTAGTGAGGCTTGATTCATCATAGTAGTAGAACAGGGCATGGTCTGACTCTGTCCAGGTGAAGCCCAGTTCTACCATTACAGCCCTGACCTGCTTGTACCACTTGAGCATAGATTGCTTGAGACCATAGATACTGCAGAGCATCCACCAAATGATGACATGCCAGTCTCTGTCTTCAAAGCCTTTTGGTTGATGCATGTAGATCTCCTCTTTGAGGACACTCCACAGGAAGGCTCACCTGGCATCAAATATGTCAATCTTCCAGTCATGCTAACACATGATTGCCACCAAGAGGCAGATGGAGGCCAGTTTGATGACAGGTGTAAAGGTTACCCCCATAGTCCACTCTAGGTACCTGGAAGAAACCTTGAGCCACTAAATGTGCTTTGTAAACTGACCCCTCTTTGTTGTCCTCTTTGAATTCTAGTATCCATCAACAACCAATAGCTTTTTGTCCCTTTGGCAGCTCTGCCAATTGATAAACTTCCATTTTCTTCATCATTTACAATTCTTTTTCCATGGCAGCAAGCCACTTGTCCTTGTTGGAATGCAGTACAGCCTCCTTGTATGTGGCCAGTGGGATCTCCAGGTCATAGTTCAGGTTTGAAGGATCCTGATGTTTGTCACTGTGGATTGTAATGTGAGCTTGCTCCTTGATGACTACATTGGTCACAGTGTCAGAGATACTGTCACCTTGCTCTATTGCCATCATCTTGTTGAGGTCTTCTGGAGTTACCTTCTGATTGCATTGTACTCCCTTACCATTGGCTGCCCTTCTTTCCTCTAGCTTTTCAAGACATGCCTTTGTTGCCACTATCAATGCTGTCCAGGCTTCATCCTTCTTAGTAAGTTTTATCTTGTGTGTGGAATGGTGTAGTTGATCTGGCTTTGGATCAGCAGGGTTCTGGATGGTGTCATCAGGCACTGGTGAGGTAGAATGAGAGAAAGGCTGGGGAATTTGAGGCTTGATGGTGTCATCTTTGGAGTCTGACCTGTAACACATGTTTTCATTGAGTTCAACATCTCTGGCTACAAAGAAGGTGCCAGTAGATGCATCATGAATCCAGTATCCTTTGACTCCTTCCAGATAGCCCATGAAGATGGCTTGACTTGCATGTGGACCAAACTTCATTTGTAGCTCTACCAGAATTCATGCCCAGTATCTGGAGCCAAAGATTCAAATGTGCAACAGATTGGGTTGCAATGATGCACCATTTCATAGGGTGTGATGCCTAGAGGTAGTGAGGTTGACTCTATTCAATTCCACAAGTAGGCTGCCATGAGGATAGCTTCTCTCCAGAGGTTTGGAGGGAGATTCATGGTTTTCAACATTGCAAGTGCATGGCCTTGGAGAGTGCATATCACTTGCTTGGCCTTGCCATTTTGTTGATGGACATAGGGTGTATTGAGATCTGGATATTCTATTCCATTTCCATTCTCTTACTAAACCCAGACTCTAGACTGTCCAACTTATCAGACTATTACACTATCATATTTGGCTCATCAATATGTCATAGATAGGAGATCTATTTGCCATTGGTAGATAAGGCTCTGGCTTATCCTTAGTCATTGTAGCTTACTCATTTTTATCTCTTTATCTTTTATAGATAGAGTACATACATGTCATGTATATAAGAGAGCTTGAGTATCTTGCTCTCTAGGAAAATAACATATACTCCTTGGACTTCAATACTCCCAGTCCACTACACTTCACATACTACATGCCTACTCCACTTGTAAGTTCTCCTACAAGATCTCTACTTCCTCTACCACTCTTTTCTTCCTTTAAGCATTCCCTGGACTAGCCATCCAGGAGAGAAAGAGACTAGTGCATCTCTTTAGGGTGCTGCCAGCTCTTACACTATTCCTGCCTTCTGGAACTCCTTCATGAACACTGGACTAATGAACTCCTCTCCATTGTCCAAGCATAAAGTTTTGATCTTGCACTCTATGTAATTCTCCCAATATGCTTTAAGGATTTGCCATGCCTCTAATGCCTGATCTTTTGAAGCAAGTAGCTGAACATTGATCATATGGGAGTAATCATCTAGGAACACAATGAAGTAGGACTTTTTGTGGGGCATTTTGCTCAGAAATTGTCCACAGAGATCAGTGTGGATTAGGTTGAGCATGTGGGCTGCACATTTAGTTTTGGAGGGAGGAAAAGGTTTGTGTGGATATTTAGTGATGATGCATGCTTCACACCAAGACATTTGTTTCATTGTGTCCACTGATACTCTGGTCACTATTGTAGGGAGACATTTGACAGATTCACTGCTGGAGTGCTCCATTTGAGCATGCCATGTATTCCAACTGACCTGCATCTTGGTGTATGTGGTCATTTCAGGCATCACAATGGCAACTATCTCCTTGCACATTGTTGGCTCTCTCATAAGTTCATTAGGTCTTATAAAGTGGGCTGGAATATAGAATAAGTTCTGGTATAGGGATATTCTGCCTAAAAGGCTTTCTTTGTAGGAGAGTTGGCATATTGGGGCACTTGAGGTGGTTGTGCCTTTGAAATTGCAGTCCCAGCCTTTCTTCAGCATGTGACCTACAGAGAGTATGTTCAGGAGAGCATTGGATGCATGAAGGCAGTCCCTAAGCATTACATATATGGTAGAGTGACCCCCCCAAATTGACTTCAGTGATGCATGTTCCACAACCAGAAGTGGTGAAAACACTATAATTGGCAGTTTTCACAGATGGACTGTCTGCCTCTTCAAAGTCAATGAAGTATCCCCTGTCTTTGATAAGATGAGAGATGGTACCAGAGTCTAGTATGGTGGCAAAGCTGTGGTTGGGGGCAAGGAGTGTGAGTTTGAATAGATCATTGAGTTCAATGGATGGAATGTTGGCCATACACAAAAGCTTGCACCTCAGCTTGGTTGATCCATTGTTTGTAGTGACAGTGACAGCTGCTTTTTTATCCCTATCCTTTTCTTTGGATTGGTTCTTGACCCAAGTAGGAGCTGATCCTTCCATTCCACCTCCAGGCCAATAGCAGTGATCTCTATCATGGATGTCTGCTCTGGTCTTTCTGACACAAGGAGTGTTGATGCATTGAATGCCTTTTGGATTGTTTTTGTATATGCATATCCCTGTGGTTGGGTTTGATTTGCTCATGGCTGTGTTGGCATACTTGGACCCAGATCCTACTAGTCTCTGATGTTCTACAATGGCATTTGCTTTCTCAATTAGCAGCTTTGTGGCATCCTGAAAGGTGAACAAGGAGGTGATGGACAATGATGCTGAAAATGAGCTGCTGGATTCTGACAGTGCTGAGGTCACATTAGACAGTTTCAAAAGCATCAATTCTTGAAAGATTTCTCATTCTGTCCTGCTGGGGAGACCTTGAAGGAGGTTGAATACAGACTCTTCCACAGTGTAGATTACTCCCATTTGGATGAACCTTTGCCTGGCATCCTCAAAGACTCCAACATAATGAGTGGCATCATCTGCATCTTTGAGTTTCTCACTTTGGATGTGAGAGTACAGCTTGTATTTGTCATATCCCTGATTTCTGTGAAGTCCAACTCTGGTCTTCTCCAGTCTTCCAGACATTGCAACAGTCTTAGAGTTTAGGACTTCATTGGAGTTGAAACTCCAGATGATACTGTTTATATTCTTTCTTTGTTCCCTTTTTATTTTAAGTTCATTTCTGTGCTTTTTGGATTTCTTACCTGTCAAACCTTCTGTAAAAAACATCTACAGGTTTCTCTGTTGTCAGTCCTCTGATGTGGCAATACCTGTGTATATTGCCTTCACTTAGTTCCTATTTCCTACAAACTCTGACCATGAAGTTATTACTGGACCTGTATATAAACTCTTGTACTTCTCCATAGTTTTCTCAGTTTGAATATCATCTTAGTCTCCTCCCAGTTTGAGTCTGATCTTGACTGTCTTACTCTTCTTCATTCTCTACTCTGAAATACAAGGACTTGGGACTTGACAAGGATGCAACATATATGTCCTGTGCCAACATCCTCACCTCTCCATATCTCCATCCTCCATATCTCTGTATGCCAAATCTCTGATTGACCTCAGTTGATACCTCCATCACTCTCACTATCTGCCCCTTGGACCTCTGCTAGACTTTGAATCCAGAGGGTCCAGACTTAACAGTATATTCAAACTCAACCTTGTTGAGTTCCCCTTTCACTTTCTATTCTTATGTCATGTGCATACAGCACTCATGTCAGTATCCTGCAGAGTGCTTTTGACTCTGCACATATGGTACCTGGTGAATATATTAGCCTTACCCAATGCCAGCCTCTCTCTATCTCCCAGAGGTGGCATTTCCTATCTCTGCTCACTCTGCTTCCAGAGACTACTATTGATAAATCTGAATTGCAGTCATTCTGGACAACAATGACAATGATTCCTACAAACTGCTATGGGAACTCATAGTTTCCTATGTTTACAGCCAGCAATCCATCCCATATTCTGGTCATCAATAGTCATCTTCAAGCATTGTACAAGTTGTCCATTGTATCCCATGTCTATCCAGTCAAGATCTATTACTATCCATGCATATCTATATTCTTATCCAATTATCTGTGTTATCCATCCATAGTCAGACCTACTGGACAGTATTTCCTCTTCACAGTTTGTGTTCATTTATTTCATTTTGCCATTTATGAGTTTATTTCATGTCAGGGATCTTGGAGAAACATGTTGAGATAAAGATTTTGCTTGGTCATTAGATTATTTCTTTCTAGTTATATTGTGGCATTGGGATCCACATAGTAGAGTCCTGGGAATGCCTGGACTATAAAATGTTGTGTAGAGATCTTAGAATCTCATCTTGTGCTTGTCCACCTCAATCACCATTGTCTAAAGGCTCTTGCCACTTTGTCTTTTTCATTGTCTTCATCCTTGTTGTATCTGGTCCTTGTCCTTGACTGGATAATCTGCTTTCAATCTGGATACAGTCCAGACTCCTCAATTTGTATGCCTGGTGTAGTCAAGCTACCCCTTCTCATCCTATTTGACCTGCATGAATCCCTTGGGACAAGTCTCACACTTGCTCCTGCCTTCTACCCCATTTTCCTACTTGACCTCCTGGTCAAGTACCAACCCACTTTACATTTCTTCACTGTGTTATTGTACTGATACTCTAGTGTCCACCCAGGCAGCTGGTGGTTGCTTTGGTGGTTTTGAAGGAGGAGGTGGTGATGATGATCCAGATGACCTCAACAACAATGGTGATGATGATGAAGAACCAGACATCAACCATCTCCTCTGAGACAACAATGATCAATCCTCTAATGAAGTCTTCCTGGCATTCAAGCCTTTTAACCAACTTGCTGATGCTATTCATGACATGACATGTCAAGCACTCCATCACAAAGACTCCAGCAATGCAAAGATGAAAGTCTGTGAACTGGACACCTTCAATGGGTCTGACCCAAAGAAGCTCCAGTCTTTCATCATCCAATACAAAATTAATTTTCAGGCAAATCTGAAGTTGTTCAAATGTAACTGACAAAAGGTCACTTTTGCTCAGTTATACCTTAAGGGTATGGCTCTTGACTATTTTGAGCCAGACCTCCTTGGAGATTTAGCTCTGGCCAACTGTCCATTATGGATGAATGATTGGCAAGCTTTCCTATTTGAACTTCAGTCCAACTTCAGTCCACACAACTGTATTACCACAGCAGAGGCACAACTCAAGCACCTCCATATGAAAAACATCCAATATATCTCCAAGTATATCATTGAGTGGAACTGTCTTGCAAACCAAGTCTGAGAGTGGGGACTCAGTGTGCTCTGCTAGAGTTTCTACAATGAACTCCTAGACCAAATCAAGGACAAAATTGCTTGTCACAGAAAACCAGATAGCATTCACAACTTGCAGACCCTAGTCCAACAGATCAATCAGAGGTACTGGATGAAATGACCTAACTCACTTAAGAGCTGGTATGCTTGAGGAGGGTGTATGTGAGGGCAGAAGCAAGGAGGGAAAACTCCAAGGAGAACAAGACTGGGATGTCTTGTTGTCTTGGGCCTGGTATTTATACTCTACTGTACATGGCTGTGCTACCAAGGCTATACATGAGCTGATAGTGCTATTAGTACATGAGGCAAAGCATCAGGGCAGAGACATACATGTTAGGATGAGGGGATGAGTTGTGTCAAGTCAGTCCAGGTCATATGTAGGGGCTATTCTTGGGGTGTGCATAACAGAGGTTCACGCACAGCTGATCACTGCCCTACAATGTTCTGGGATTATGATGTCAAGGGTTTGCATAGCCTTGAGCCATGCTGCCTTGGTTCAGACTGGTCTAGACCAATCCTCAAGTCCATGTCTGCTAACCCTTAGCTAAGGGGCAAACAAGAAGAAGAATAGGAAAGAAACTAAATAAGTGGCCATAAAATAGAGGAAAAATAGGAAAACATTACACTATCCCCTTTCTATGAGCTGACATCCTGGCAGCTACTGGTCCTGATCCTCCATCTTCCCTTCTGGCAATTCATGCAGCTATTCCAGATGGGCCAGATACCTCACAAAGTAGCTGTGTTGTTCGCTATGCATGTCCATGTGCAGCAGCCATTGTGTTACCTGTGGGCAGTACTGGTGGGATGGGCCGATGTCAGGCCAATGGTAGGGCTCAGAGTAGATGTAGTAATTCAGGCGAACTGAAGGAAGTGGGTCTGAAATGGGGACCACAATCTCCCTCTTGGGCTCCAGCATGGTGCTGGGAAGCCATAGATGCATGGGCTCCTGCACAATCTTCCAAGAACCTATCCAGTTATCCAGCATCCAACCAGCATCCTCCAAGTCCAGTTCCAAGGACGGAATTGTGTCACCATTGGAGTCATGGTCTTCCCATATGGAGGCCATGTTTGGGATGCTGTGGACATCTGAGCTGTTATCCCAAACAAACATCCAGTGCTTGGCATGGTTGCCAAGCAGATGGGATGGATCCCAGTCTGAGTTCCACACAGCATCCATATCGTCTCCATCCCAATTTCCAATAGATTCCAGTGAGATGGCATAAATAGAAGAGCAGAGATGAAGACAAGTGGTGCATGTGGCAATGAGGATGGCATGTTCACAGAGGCAGGTGAAAGCAAAGTGGATGTGATCCATTGTGAGAGCAAGGCTTGATCAACAATAAGAGCATTGGTAATCCAGGTGCACCCCTGGGGCATGTACTACAGATGTTCAAGATAATCGAACAGTAATAGATATGGTGGCTTTTCTAGTATAGGTAATCCACAGTACTTGAATAAATTAAGGAACTCTGGTACTGCTACATGTAATCACTGGGAGGCATTTGGAGCAGTAGCATAGAAGTCTGCAATTACCTGCTTTGCATGCTCAAGATGTGATTCCAGTTCCCAAGTCCATTCCTCATCCAGGTAGCCTTTCCAATGCACCAGGAACTGGAGGCCTTTTCAGAACCATCTGCTATCCACAACCTTTTCCACTTCCCATTCATTTTCCTATTCTTTGGTTACTTGCACCAGTCTGGGTTGATGAACAGGTTGGCTGGATAGCCATTCCTTATAGGGTTTAACATAGGAGATGTTGACCATGGGGTGGATTCTCATGGATCTGGGCAGATGTAGCTCTACTGCATTTGGTCTGACCATGTAGATTATGGTATAGGGACCCAATCATTATTCTGTGAGCTTTCTTGATGCCTGGGTTAACTTTAGATTTTCCATTGAGAGCCAAACTTGGTCACCTTTCTTATAGGGCAGTACTTCCAACTTATGGTGATCAGCTTGTTCCTTCATATGGCATTGTGCCTTTTCTAGATTTAACCATGTCTGTTCCCATACATTCTTAATATGTTCTAAGAGTTCTTTAGCTGCTGGTGCTTTTGTGATGCACCATTTGAAACTCATTCTTGGCTGGTACATGTGTGTAATGCTGAAGGGTGATGCTCCAGTGGAAACCTGTTTCTTACTGTTATATGAGAACTGGGCAATGGCAAGCCATTCACTCTATTTGGACTGTTGGAAAAAGCAGAAGAGTCGGAGATACTATTGCAGATCCCAATTGATCCATTCTGTTTGTCTGTCCATTTGCAGATGGAACACAGCTGAGAGCTTGGGTTGAATCCCTAGTCTTTTGCATAGGTCTTTCATCACCTGTGATGCAAACTGTGGTCCACAATCCAAGACAATAGTTTGGCAGTTTGTGCACTTTCCAAACATGGTCTAGATAAAGGCAGGTGGTCTGAAGTGCTGTTCTATGATTATGAGAATGGAGTCGAATCCTTGACTAGCTGACAGATCCATGATGAAATCAGCAGATATGTCATTCCATGGTTTATTGAATATGGATAATGGTAAGAGTTTTCCAGCTGGTGGGGTGTTTGATCCTTTGTGTCTAGCACATAGGTCGCAACAGGTGATGTAATTTCTTACTTGCATCAGTAGCCCTGGCCAGGTATAGCTCTGTCTTATCAGTTCTAGGGTCTTTTCTCCTCTGGAGTGTCTGGCTATAGGGGTATCATGATGAAGTTGTAATATCTCCATGTAAAGTTCTTCTTTTTTGGGTATAAAGATCTTTCCTTCTTTGTCTACTAGCAAATCTTCTTGCTCCATATGGACTTTATACTGTTTTTCCAGTTGCCATACTTTGGTCTCTTTTAAGTGATGTATTAGTCCTTTTACAGTGACTCCAAAAAGTGTTACAATGATTAACCAAAAATCAGTGTGTGAAGTGTCTTACAACAACCTGTGGGAATTTCACTTGGCTTTGGTGGGACCAAATAAAGTACAAACTCTTGGCTACAAA
>JBBPKX010000855.1:0-11437 GCA_038089435.1 Boletus austroedulis | reverse complement strand
TCGGCCTTCTTCTTACTGAAGACATCCACGAAATCATGGTATTCCAGAGGAACACTGGAGAGGTCGATCTTCTCATCAGAAGATGATGCAGCAGAGGCAGAGGCGGAGCGAGCGGAGATCTCTTCAGTAGATTGAAGGGAAAGGGAGAACTGGACTGAGCCCTCCATCTTGCAGGTGTGATGAAATGTGACTGCATTGACGAAAGAGATGTGGGGGGCAGGAAGTCCGGGAGCTTTTGGCAAATCTGGAGTGCTTGAAGAAGTGTTGATGAGTGACGGAGTTGCCTCAGAAGGCACGGGGGTCGATATTGGGGTTGGCATCCTGTCTGCAGGAGTTCGGAAAGTAATGCTGCTCGTAACCCAGTCAATCAACGGATTGTAGCGGGTGAGCTAGCAATGTCCAAGAACAAGGCTGCATTGAGGATCCAATGAGGTTATGTAATATACGTTGGAGGTAGAGACGCCAGAAGTGAAGAAGATGGTCAGATCTATAGCAGAGTTAATAATGGAAGTGGAAGAACCGTCGAACAAGCGTAGACTAATCGGAGGGACGGAGTACATAGAAAGATTATGTTTATCTACAAAAGAAGAGTCTATAAAACAATGGGTAGAGCCGGAATCAATGAGAACTGGTACATTGGAGATATTATGTACAGGCAATGATATTAGCAGGTGAAGAGAATTAGGATCGGAAAGAGCAGACGTGTTGAGACGTAACTCCTTGAGAGCACAGTCAGGTTCAACGTGACTCCCAGCCTGTGTGGACGCTCGAGAGTCGTGCTCTATTTTTTCGCCTCTGAGGAAGTGGAGGTCAAAGCCGGCGTGTCCGGAGTTATTGACGCAGCTTGAGCCTTCGACACTCTAGAGTTTGACTTCGGGCATTCCTTGGTGGAATGACCACTCTCACCACAGAAAAGACACAAATTTAAACGGAAGTGGCGCTGATGTTCCTCCAGGAGAAGTTTACCATCTTTGCCTAATTTAGAAGAGATTGTAGAAGGTGTAGAAGAATTATTACCCTTCTTGAAGGAATTGTTTCCTCCTCCGGAAGAACCAGAGTTGGAGGTGGGGCTGGAGGATGAAGGAGAGCCTTTGGACTTGTTGTCCTTAGGCTTGGCAGATGGAGTCAGAGCAGAGCTCGACGACTTATGAGATGAATGGGGGTTGCTGGAGTTCAATCCGGAGGCCTTTGAAGCACGTGAAATCTCTTCCTTGCACTCCCAGTACCTCTGGTCGATCTGCTGGGCTAGAGTATGCAAGTCGTAGATGGTGTCAGGTTTGCCATGATGAGCGATTTCGTCTTTGATGCGATCTGGAAGTCCATTATAGAAACTCCAGCGGAGGGCACTGGGTCCCCACTCGCAGACTTGGTTCGCGAGGCGATTCCACTCAATGATGTATTTGGAGATACATTGGGTCTCCCTCATACGCAGTTGCTCAAGCTGAGCTTCTGCTTCAGCAACAGGATCATGCGGTCTGAAATTCGACTGGAGCTTGAAAAGAAAAGCTCTCCAGTCATCCATCCACAAGGGACGATTGGCCGGGGCTAGATCTCCGAGCAAGTCCAGCTCGAAGTAGTCCAGGGCCATGCCCTTGAGGTAGGATTGAGCGAATGTGACCTTCTGGTGATCACATTTGAACGACTTGGGGTTCACCTGGAAATTGATTTCGTATTGGATGATGAAGGGGCGGAGCTTCTTCAGGTCGGACCCATCAAAGGTGTCCAGTTCTCGGACTTTAGTCTTGGAGTCACTAGTCAGATCTTTGCGATGAAGTGCCTGACACGTCATATCATGGATGGCATTGGCGAGTTGATTGAACAGCTCAAAAGCCAATGGGACTTCATTCAGGGGTTGGTCATCATCGTCTCGAAGGAGACAATCGATGTCTGGTTCTTTGTCGTCATCATCGCCGTTATTATTGGGATTGGGGTCGTCAGGATCATCACCACTGTCACCACCATCTCCAAAACCACCGAAACCACCAGTGGCTACCCAGGCTGGCATCGGAGTGTCAGTTCGACGACATTCTTCATAGAAGTCATTGTCGTCATTGTCCAGAAAAAGTGTGATGTGTGGTTCATTGACGGTTGTCTCCAGAAGTGGAGTAAGCAAAGACAGGGGTCGCCATCTCTGAGAGATAGAGGGAGCCTGGCGTTGGGTGAGACTGATGTATTCGCCTGGTACTGAGCGTGAGGAGCCAAAGGTGCTCTGCAGGATACCAGTACGAGTGGTGTGCGTATGCGACATAGGGATTTGGAATAGGGGATCTTGACAAGTATGAGTTTGAATATACTGTCAAGTCTGGTCCTCTGGGCTCAAGTCCGGCGGAGGGGAACAAAAGGGATGGAGGTGTCGACTAGGGTCGACCGGAGGTACAGAGACGGAGATATGGAGATATGGAGGGGTGAGAATGTTGGCACAGGATGTATGTGTTGCGCCCTTGTCAAGTCCCTGGTCCTCATATTTAGAGTGGAGAGAGAGTAGGAACGGAGACTAGTCAGACTCAAGCTAGGAGGTGACTTATTTGATATTCAAACTAAAGTACAACGGAGAAACTACAGGAGTTTATATACTAATGTCTGGTGACAACTCCGGACTGGAAACTACTAGGGTCAAAGGTTAAGTGAGGGCTATGTACACAGAGATGAATAAGTCGGAGGATGGAGAATATCGGAATACCAACTAAGCTGACTAAAGGTGTAATACAGACTTACGAAGTTGAACTAGAACAAAAGGAGAGAATATAAACAGTACCGTCCAGAGTGCCCAACTTCGATGAAGTCTGGAACCCTAAGGACCGTTGTGATATCCAGATGACCAGAGATGACTGGAGATGGACTTCACAGAAATCAGGGATATGACACTGTTGTACTTTAGTTTGAATATCAAATAAGTCACCTCTAGCTTGAGTCTGACTTAGTCTCTGTTTTCTGTCCTCTGTTCTCTCTACTTTAAATATGAGGACATGGGACTTGACAAGGGTGCAACACATACATCCTGCACCAATGTCCTCACCCCCCCATATCTTCATACCTCCATCTCTGTATCTCCAGTCAACTCTAGTCAACACCTCCATCTCTTTTGCTCCCCTCCACCAGACTTGAGTCCAGAGGACTGGACTTGACACTCACTATACTTACAATCACAATACAACTCATTGTAGCCTCAATAACTTCTATCATGTTACTGAGTCTTATACCTAACATTAGATTGAATCATTGATGGTATTGAGAAGATCAAAGAGTAAAGGATTGAATAAGGAAGATGGGGAAAGTGACAATGAGGAAGAAGAAGAGGTTCTTAATAAGAAAGATATAAGCAATGAAAAAAATGGATGTGTAAAACTCTCCCTCCTATTTCTCAAAAGTGATGATTCTATAAATGCTCTGAGTATGAAATTTTCAAAATACAGTGTATTGGATAAATTTTCAGTTGTGACAGCAAATCCTATAACTAGGAAGGAGTGATATCAAAATTCAGGAAGTAAAAGAGGAGACTGGATCTGAAATGTTCTAGACCAATTGGAATTGTCAGCTGAATTATTAGTGTGGGATCCTGTCAGGTAACTAAGGTCTAAGTTTAAAACTTCAGGTAGGTCAGATGAGTTGTATCAATCATTGCGAGAGGAGACTGAAACTAGGAGTGGTGACTTCTCTTCAATTTGCAGGTTTCAAAAGTAATCAAATAAATTTTCAAGTTCTTGATACCAGGCCATAGATTGCAGACATCTTCTGGAATTCATTTGTGAGTCCCTCATGATAGGCTCCAGTTGAAGAATAGTGAAGTTAGCTGGAAGGACTTTTAAAGTCCATTAATCCTGCCATAGAGAAGAGGAGTCTAGAGGAGCAATAGATTTGCTCCAAAAGGAACTCTTCAGAGCAAGTAAGTGTTTCAGAAAGTCCTAAGGATATTACTCAGTGATCAAGAACTAAAAGACTAGTCCAAAGATTGTTGAACATAGTCTGAAAGTCCAAACATTGGAGAAAACAGGATGTATAACCATAAAGACATACTTGTTTCTACATTACTTATGTACTAAGCTTTGTTTAGGTCTCTGCTATAGATGTAGCATACATGACTCTGCTCAAAGGCTTATCTTTGAGCATCAGGATGATCTGTGCACTGTCGGAATGTGCAAGCGTGTGCGCCGCCGATCACGTATGGATACATTACACAGACCGCATAATACAGCTCCGGACGCCATCCCATACGGCGAGCACACAGCCCGACGTCTCTGATACTTTACGCACTTTTTCGGACGCGATACATTTCATCTTGTATTTAGTTGACCCTACATTCCACCTTTACTCCTTTAGTTAGCTAGCTTATACCTACGAATACTTAAGCACACCCTTTTCGTAGTCGCCGCCTCAGTCCATCTGCCCCGCAAACGACTGAGGTGAGCGTTCACACACAGTCGAACTAGAACAATTACTTACCAGTACATAGTGATCCCTTTCAGGTGAATATCAATGGAGTCCGTCTGCCCTGCAAACGACTGAGTGATCCCTTTCAGGTTATGAGCCCTGCCGCTCCATGCTACTAAACAGTTTCCCCACTCACCGATATGATGTCGACCACTGTTCCTGTCACCACCGATACCCTCCCCAGCAATGTGCCCAAGCTAGGCGTCAAGGGCACGAACTGGGCGATTTTTGCCTTTCATTTCCAGACCGCTGTCGAAGCCAAGGACCTCTGGGGTCACTTCGATGGATCTGCAGCTAAACCGTCCTTTGCCAGTCCTATGACTGCTGACGAAACAGAGCAATTTAATAAATGGCACAAAAATGAGGGTATATCGAAGCACTTACTCACCCAACGTATCCCGGATTCGACTGCGCTGAAGATCCAGAAGTTGGGAACTGTAAAGGAAATGTGGAAAGAGATCGAGCACGAGTACACGGAGAAAGGTGCTTACGCGCAAACAGAGCTGCGCACCCAGTTTCTCGAGTCGAAAATGTCAAAAGGAGGCAATGCGCACCACTTCCTGGATGACCTGCAGACCAAGCGAGAAGAATTGGCATCAGTAGGAGTGGAGATAGATGAAAAAGACTACCGCTCAATGATCATCAAATCGCTCCCCCCTCACCTCGCCAACTTTGCATCGACTCAACTCGCTGCTGCCCACCTATACTCCTCGACAAAGACAATCGAACCAGACATTCTGATTTTGGTTATCAGCGAGGAGGCCGAAAGACAGAAGTCGAGACATACTGGGAGAAGTGAGGTGAAAGATCGGGATGAAGCAATGGCTGTGCAATCATCTAGGTCGAGAGGACGCGGTCGCGGTCGAGGACGAGGAACCTCCTGCAGAAATCGGTCCAAACGTGCATGCTGGAATTGTGGATCAGAAGACCACTTGGCTGTGAACTGTGACAAACTGCCTAAGGATGGTGGGAAGAAAACCCACCTGGACAGCGCCCACGCTGCGATGGATGATGCAGACTCTGAGGATGGGGTATTTGGCATTATTGAGGATGACGAGATGCTTCCTGACCTGATGCCCACAGAGTCAGACAGCAAGGATGAAGACAAAGACATACCTGGCTGGATGCAGGATGCCCTGGACGACGATGACGATAATGACTGGTTCTCGGTCAGTGGCAATGAGAGCCTGAGTGGCCACGAAAGGAATGACGAGGAAGCGCTTGAAGCTGAAGGCGTGACGTCTGGCAACAGCACTGGCCTACCATCCACTGCTGAGGATGACCTGGAGAATGTTGCCATGGAAATTAGCGACCGTCAAATGGAAACGTGCCGTGTCGAGCTGTATGACTCGGGCACCACACGTCATATTACCCCAGATCATGACTGAATGCTGAACATCCAGACAATCCCGCCGAAGTCGTTCACTGCTGCAAACCAACAAAATTTTAGTGCAACTGGAGTTGGCGACCTGATTATCGAGGTCCCAAACGGGCTGGGAGCCTCAACGCTGCACTTAACGGAGGTCTTGTACTCACCTGAGGTGGGGTACATGCTTGTGTCAATTGGACGTCTTGATGAGCTTGGGCTCTCGACGACCTTTGCAGGCGGTTACTGCACGATCCGTGACATCAATGGAAAGACGATTGGATGCATTCCACAATCGGCAAAAGGGCTATACCATGTTGTGCATGAGGAAGAGGAAGCAGCTGCCGCAACAGAACGACTCACCGTTATGGAGTTCCATCGCCGAATGGGCCATATCACACCATCAGTTGCATGTCATCTAGCCGAACAAGGTCTCGTCAGTGGCTTAAAAATCGATACAACGAAGGACGAACACACCTTTTGCAAATCCTGCATATATGGAAAAGCCACTCATAAGCCCATTGCAAAGGAGCAAGAGGGGCCGCGTGCTGAGTCGATTGGCAATGTCATCTACTCAGATGTCTGGGGGCCAGCACCCGTTCCATCGCTTGGAGGAAAAATGTACTATGTCACCTTTACAGACGATAGCACCAGACTCACCTATTTCCAACCATTGCAGCAAAAGAGCAAAACCTTCGAAGCATACCGTGGATTCGAAGCGTGGCTGGACCAGCAGCTGACAGCAAAAGTCAAGCTCCTCCACTCGGATCGAGGGGGAGAGTACCAAAGTAAAGAATTTGTACTTTACCTTGAAAGGCAAGGGACCGTCCAGCGCCTGACCGCACACGACACACCACAGCACAACAGGGTCGCTGAACGCTTGAACTGAACCATCCTGGAGAAAGTTCGCGCCATGTTGCACGCGAGCGGGCTGCTGAAGTTTCTGTGGGGGGAGGCCGCACGTCACGCTGTTTGGTTAAAAAACCGAACACCTACCAAGGCTCTCACAGGCAAGTCGCCATACGAGGCTGCGTTAGACAAGATGCCCAATTTGAGCCAACTGCGCAAATGGGGGTTGCCAGTTTTTGTCAAGACTGGCACAGGTTCAAAGCTGGGAGGACGAGTCGAGCAGGGAAGATGGATGGGAATTGATGAACGCACCGAAAACGCCTGCCGTGTGTACTGGCCGGCAAAGCGCACTGTGACCGTCGAACGCAACGTGTATTTTGACACTGTGCTGCGCACTGATGAGAGGGAGGAAGAACTTACCATTTTGGGCACCAGCACGCAGCCCCCTGTTTCTGAATCTGACAGATCATCAGTCACGCCACCCAAGACATCAGTCATGCTGCCTAGGCCACCCATCACACCCATCCAGACTATCACTCAGCCACCAGCAACTCCCGCCACTTGTGGCCCTCCACAATCACCACCATCACCTCTCACACCTCTCCCATCACCCTTAGCCTCACCGCCCTCGAAACCACTCACTCCGCCCCCTGTCGACGACGAAGACGAGCCCTGTGCCAGACACGTCCACAAACTGAGCCAGCGTGTCCTCGACATCATCAACGGCAAGGCCGCCACTGCTGCACTCCCTCGTGGTGTACAACCACCGAACACTATTGTCAAAGAACCAACACCGGAACCGACAGAGTTCCACAGAGACGGAATGGCTGAGCAGATACTTGCCGTCATCGACAAAAGGTACGACGCCAACTACGATGAGCGCGAACTTACCATGCTCGTCGAGCAAGCAAGCACCACAGCCGAGGCACTCGAGCCAACCACGCTCGCAGACGCACACCATCGTCCAGACTGGCCAAATTGGGAAGGGGGTATTCACAAAGAACTTGACACACTCAAAAAGGCCGGTACCTGGGAGCTTGTCAATGTCCCACCTGGTGCAAACATAGTTGGATCAAAATGGGTTTTCTGTGCAAAGAAAGACGCTGCCGGGAACGTTGTACGCTACAAGGCCCGCCTTGTCGCTCAAGGGTTTTCACAGGTACCTGGTATCGACTATTTCGACACATACGCCCCTGTTGCAAAACTCGCCTCTATCCGAACAGTACTCGCCCTTGCTGCGCGCCTCAATCTGGAACTCCATCAAATCGATATCAAGGGCGCATACTTAAATGGGAAATTACTGGACAATGAGGTAATTTACATGTGCCAGCCGCCTGGTTATGCTGACCCTGATCATCCATGCCGAGTCTGCCGCCTATGCAAAATGCTATACGGTCTAAAGCAAAGCGGCCGTCGTTGGTACCAGAGGCTAGTTGAAATCCTGGTAACCAAATTACACTTCAAGCAGTGTGAAGTTGACCAAGCCGTATTTGTCAAACGGAATGGACTGTCGATCACAATCATTGTCGTGCACGTCGACAACTGCACGATCGCCGCAACAACCCTCGAATTGGTAGTGGCTGTAAAGCGCCAGCTGAGTTGCTTTGTTGAAGTCACTGACCTCGGCGAGCTTCACTGGCTCCTAGGCATCGAAGTCACGCACAACCACAAAGAACGCACTCTCGCCCTCTCCCAGCAAACATACATCGACTCCATCCTCCACCGTTTCAACTTTGACTCACTCAAACCGATCTCAACACCCATGGAACCGAGCATCAAGCTATCCACAAGTCAATCGCCATCCACCGCCACTGAGTATGCCGCTATGAAGAACATCCCGTACCAAGAAGCAATCGGATCGCTCATGTACGTGGCGCTCGGTACCCGCCCGGATATCTCGTATGCCGTCTCACAGGTTTCATGTTTTTCATCCAACCATGGCCAAGCACATTGGGATGCAGTACGACACATCTATAGGTACCTACTCGGAACAAAGAACCTACGGCTAACCTATGGAGGGGGAGAAAAGGTAATCATCGGATACACCAATGCAGACGGCAGTGTCACGGAGGACCGCCGCGCTGTATCAGGTTACGCATTCCTCATCGATGGCGGTGCCGTATCATGGAGTTTGAAGAAGCAGGAAATCATTTCGCTCTCAACGACCGAGAGCGAATACGTTGGTGCAACGCACACGGCAAAAGAAGCACTCTGGCTCTGCACACTCATATCCTGTATTTTCGATCCGCTCACATCGCCGACCACTATCTTCTCAGATAATCAGTCGGCAATCGCGCTCACAAAGGATCACCAATATCACGCCCGCACAAAGCACATCGATGTGCGTTTTCATTTTATCTGCTGGGTCATCGAAGACGGCAAGATACGACTCATTTATTGTCCAACTGGCAAGATGGTCGCTGACGTCTTCACCAAGGTGCTGCCATCACCAAAGGTCAAACACTTTGCCATCGAACTCAGACTACGCACAGCTTGAGGGGGAGTGTCGGAATGTGCAAGCGTGCGCACCGCCGATCACATATGGATACATTACACGGACCGCATAATACAGCTCCGGACGCCATCCCATACGGCAAGCACACAGCCCGATGCCTCTGATACTTTACACACTTTTTTGGACGCGATACATTTCATCTTGTATTTAGTTGACCCTACATTCCACCTTTACTCCTTTAGTTAGCTAGCTTATACCTACGAATACTTAAGCACACCCTTTTCGTAGTCGCCGCCTCAGTCCGTCTGCCCCACAAACGACTGAGGTGAGCATTCACACACAGTCAAACTAGAACAATTACTTACCAGTACATAGTGATCCCTTTCAGGTGAATATCAATGGAGTCCGTCTGCCCTGCAAACGACTGAGTGATCCCTTTCACCACCTACAAGATATTTGTCGTTCCCTGCAAATCTCACCACAGTCCTGGTACGAGCGCCTGGTTTTGTGGGCGGTGATGGCCCTGGTACAGTAGTAAGTATTGGCAATATTACTCCAGTTCAAATTTACGGTAACACACCTGACATTGTCGACAATGAAGCCATGAGCGTGGACGCGAGTGTAGTGGAGCAATCGCGACGGTGACTGGACAGACCTATAATACGTAACGTTGCTGTCCCCTTTCTTGAGGCAATACTGTCTTGACACGTGGTCAGGCGCTAAGTGATTATCTCTGAGTGCTAAATAGGAAACTCCAAGTGAAACTCTTGACAAGGTACAGGTTGATACGAATGTGACGGGAACATCCTCTGGGGTGAAACCCATTTTTCCAAATCCCCATGCGTCAATCCTGATCGATCCCTACCAGTACCTACCCAGACAAGGCGACTCAACGACTCCGCGATTCATGATCATACGTGTTGGGCTGCCGTATGGGTAATCCCGTCTGCTGCGCTAACCATGTTTCGGTACGCTGTACTGGTGGTGTGCCCATGCTGACATGGCGATACATAGGACACCAAGGCCGTTCAAGATGGTGGTGAGACTGGGAGCTGAGACATCATCGCGTGTTGTCTGAGGAACCGATGTATGGTTCATGTCCGTAATACCCTGAATGACAAGGAGTGCACATACCCCATTGAAGGTTGGTTCTCAAGAGTCGGGGCCGCGGGTGGTAAGCAAGATTTTACTGGTACCACGATGCTTGCTCTTGTGCCCACCAGCTCTGGTGAAACAGTGCTTGTCCTATATTAACAATCGAGCATTGAATACGAGATCGATCCTGTAGAGGTAATCAAGACATGACATTGGTGGCAGCGAATTCATACAACGAACTCAAGGTGACGACGTAAGCTCATGTCGAAGTATGGGGAGACGAATCCAGCATCTAGGTCGCATAACCAATGAATCCAATTAGACTATGTCCAATACCTGTATACTGTCTATCAGGTAACCCAATGCGTCATCCTGTATTTGGACGGTAATGAGACTCTCCGAGGCAACCCTCCGGTACTCCGCCACATCTCGACCCATCGGCGCCAATAACAATGCGCCAAATGGCTGTCTCAGACGAGCAATAAGCTCGAGGGCTGTTGTATGCTTATTCGGAAGTGGGGGTGAAGTGGGCCTGCTTGCGGATGAGGGTTTGTCCAAGCCATCATCTGACTTTTCCTCGGATGTTGTCTCCTCCACGGGCCAGCGCCCAAGCAAGAAGTCGATCCATGGGTGAACAACAATCAAAGAACCCAATTGAGAGATATCTTCGGTAGTCCTAATCTCTATGTCCCCGAGCCCGATCGTTCGTGCAAGGAACACCCCTTCCGAGCCAGTCCAAGAAATTGCCAGGGACTCGAACTGGAAGCTGAGACACGGAAGCCTCAGTCGTCTGCCTAAAAAGGATGGTGCAGGAAGCCCGTTAAGCCGATCATACAAGTCCATGGCGAAGTCGAGATTGGGAGAAGAGGCTTTGAATGTGGCACTGATTGTCTCCATCTCGGTCGCTGTCATGGGTAATGGGATGTGTGAAGTCAGTAACTGGCTGAATACGCGGATGCGACCTGGGAGACAGCTATTGAAACTCCCAGACTTCCCAGTCCATGCAAGGATGCTCACGTCTCCCGAACTCGAGAGTACTTGCGCCAACAGTCGTCCCAGCGCTTGGTCTCCCTCACCGTATGCGACTGGTAAGGTGAGTGCGAATATCCCAAATAGTGAATATGCCTCGTCCTCGACAAGAGTCGTCTCTCGTCTCGAAACAAGGGACAGCTTCTTTCGGATGTTCCCTAACCCTGGTTGAAGCCCTCCCAGAGCTTCCGTGGAGATGCCTGTTGCCTCCTCCA
>JBBPKX010000854.1:0-11443 GCA_038089435.1 Boletus austroedulis | reverse complement strand
TAAATATCAAATACCCCAAATATTACAAAAGTCCAAAAACTGTTACAATAGTGTTCCTGTTTTAAAATTGTCATATCTTTGCAACCCCTGGGCCAAATCACATGATCCAGGGACCAATTTGTAGCCAGGAGTTTGTACTTTATTTGGTCCCACCAAAGCCAAGTGAAATTCCCACAGGTTGTTGTAAGACACTTCACACACTGATTTTTGGTTAATCATTGTAACGCTTTTTGGAGTCACTGTATGTTCCCCTTTCGTCCAGGAACAGTCCGGGCACTTCGTCGACGATTGTCAGCATTCCTTTGCAAAATGACTGGGTTTTCCACAATTAAAGCACGTGCTGATCCGTGCTCGCGTCTTCTTAAACTTTTTGCTTATGCGGGCTTTCCCTTTTCGGATCATGGCTGCTTCCTGTTCATCATCCTCGAGTTCTGGTTCTTCATCTACCTCCATGCGATCTACGTCCATGGCAAAGGGGTCTCGTCTAGAGGTTGTCCCGTTGTGGATGAAGGAAAGGAGTTGCCTCCTCGTTCCAATAACTCTACACTTCTCCAGATAATCTGGTACCATCGCCGGTCTGGGTCCTTCCATAAGGATGTGGTTAATGATCTTCTGATCCATGTTCTTTTCGATAATGAAGATAAGATGCGATGTGTCCATTCCCGTTTGGGGTTCATATTCCATAAACTTGATGATCCAGTCATCTATCGGCATCTTTCCTTGTTTCAGTGATTGCAATTTCGCTCTAGCCCATTCCTGTTGATTCACAGATCTAAAGAGGGCTTCGATCTCTGTTACTAGGGTGGCCCAAGTATAGGTTCCTCCCTGTGAGATGAGATCTAACTTTGTCCAGGCAAAGCCTCCGGCTTTCTGTTCTTCTAACTGAGATAGGACCGCGATAACAGCCTTCTGGCTTGCTGGTGGAAACACTGCAGCGTTTTCATGTAACCACAATTGGATCTTTGTCCACCATTCCTCAAACTTCGATCTCGATCCATTATAGGATCCGGGATCCACAAAAGCTTTGCTGAGCTTTGGTGCTGTGGCGGGATTCGCTGCTGATAACGCCTGCAGGGTGGTGATTTGGGTGGTAGCTTGGTTAATCTGGTTCTCTAATGCGGTGATAGTCACTGCTTGCCTCCTTGACGTAGTAGTACTCTGTGCTAACGCTGCCTGAGTGTCATCATGTCTTTCCGTAAGATGATTGAATAGATTAAGGAGGTCCTGGGCTAATGTGGGGTTGACTTGTATTCCCTGAAGATTGGCTATGAAAGCCTGTCGGTCAAAGGGATGAGTCATCGCTGTCTATGGGAAAAGGGGTAGCTCTTCTGACGGGTCTCAGGATGTACGGAGTTTGCTCCGAGATCTGATCGTCCAATTCCCATAGATGGGTAAGCGCTCTATTAGTGGCATCCTGCATTCTTCTCGCTGCCCTTGTGGCTAGAGTTCTTTCTCTGGCGAGGATATATCTGTGATGAAAAGCCCTTCTCCTTTCTGCTGGGCTCTGTCCTATGGTATGCTGAGGGGCAGATTCGATCTGTTTGTCCCTGGGTATAAGTCCTTGATAGGGTCTGTCTTCGGGGTCTGAATACTCTGATTCTTCTTCCCTTACTTCTTCCCTTACTTCTTCCGCGATCTGTGGTTCCTGATTTTCCTCAATCAGATGTGATTGTGCTTCTTCGATTACACGTTCTTCTCTCAATGGGATCAGGATAGGGTCTTCAACAATTTCGTATTGTACGTATAAGAGCCTAATATGGACAATAACGACGAGGTTACCGAAGTGTCGAGTGGGGTCTGAGAGGAGTAATGATATCACAAGCAAGAGGCTCGTGAGGGCGAAACCAACGGGGGTAAGGAGCAGGATGAGGAGGATGGGGTGTAGGAGCTCTCTCTCTAATTCGTATTCACTCCTGGATGTTTGCACGCGCTGCGTGAACCCGTTCTCTGAGTTCGTTTGCTCGGGCGGCGTTCCGGTCTCTTTCCTCAGCAAGGTGTATCCCCTCCTGAATAAGATCGTTAATCTCCCATTGCAGCCTCTCTCTAGTCGCACATCTATATCCGCTTGCCTCAGTTGTTGATCCACGATGTCCGTTCCTGATTACATTTGACCAGTCAACTGGTTCCGCGAGAAGCGGGGCTGGGCGATCAGGGGTAGAGGGGCGGTAGGGCGGTGTGCCTTCTTTGTGCTGGAATGGAACTACGATATCCCCGTATAGATCCTCTTCATTCTCGACTAGTGTGGATGGTGCGTCATCCGGGCCGAGGGTACTTCTTTCCCTGGCGGTTCTTAAACCTTCGTCTAAACTAGTACAATAGTCAGATAACTCTTCCGACTCCTCCGATCTCTGTTCAGCTACTTCTCCTTCCTCCGGTTCCAATTCCGGGTAGAGTAGCTGTTGTGGGCTTCATGAGCTCCGAGTGCGATTCCCCTATGGATAAGGCGGAATGCCGTTACTTTACCTGTAGGTCCTCTTCGTCCTCTACTTTTAACTCTACTGGCCAATCTGGTACGAGGTCTTCGAGTGTGACCGTTGATGGTCCGGCTCTCGCTACTGGGTCAGGGAACCCTCTGGTTCCGGCGAGGGAATATTCAAGTAAGTCTTTGACACGGTAGTACAACACTTGACTGTGTTCAGTACTCCAGACGATCACAAGTGAGGTGCCTACTGGTTAACCCTGGGTTCCTCTAGTCGACTTGTGATGCTTCCGGCGGGTAGCTAATCCGGCGGGTAAAGGTCAGTCTTGTTCTAATGAAATGACCTAACTCACTTAAGAGCTGGATGCTTGAGAGGAGCGATTGAGCGATGGGTGAGAGAGGGAAATATCGAAGGAGAACAAGACTGGGGTCTTGGCCTCGCTTTGAGCCTGGTATTTATACTCTACTGTACATGGCTGTGCCTGGTCCGTGCTAGCAAGGCTATACTACATTAAATATGCTATTGGTACATGAGGCGAAGCACTGGGGCAGAGGTGCACTAACTAGGACGAGGGGACGAGTCATGTCGTGCCCTATCTGAGTCAATCCGAGTCATAGGGGCTATTTATGGATAGATGTGCGCTGGCAGCGTACGGCCGCGCATAGCCTCGATGAGTCGATCCGGGGTAATGACGTCAAGGGTTTGCATAGCCTTGAGCCATGCGTCCTTGGTCTGGACTGCTCTAGGTTCCCAGTTGAGTGCGAGCCTGCTAACCCCTTAGCTAAGAGGCGAGCATAGAGAAAATAGGAAAGAAACTAAATAAGTGGCCATAAAATAGATAGAAAAATAGCGAAACGTTACAACCTCACTCACGTGAAGCAGGCTATTGTGGACTTCTATCAGAACTTGCCTAGTGTGCCATGAAAACTCCCCATTGCCATTCCTGACTTCTTTAATTTATTTAAGCATTGCGGATCACCTATTCCTGAAAAGCCACTGCACCAGCTTCCATTTGATCGACTTGATCATCTGTAGGCTTCTGCCCCAGGGGTGTGCCTGGGTTACCAATGCTCTTATTGTTGATCGAGCCTTGCTCTCACAATGGACCACCTCCACACTGCAATCTGCCATCCCATCGCTCGTATCTTGGCCACAGCTCACTGCCTTGCTCACATCCACATCTGCTTCCCTATTTATATCATGACACCATGCCCTATTCTGGCTATGGATGCTATAGATAATGCAGATGATGAGAACGTTGAGGAAGACCCAAATGCAGTTTGGGATGATGAATGAGATCTGTCCCACCCTCTCGGAAACCACATGGAACATTGGGTGTTCTTGTGGGACAATGGCTCGGATAGCCACAGTATCCCAAACACTGTGTCAGTATGGGGTGATAGCCTTGACGAGGATGGGGATCCCTATCTGGAGCTAGAAAGCATCCCGGATCCAAGCAACCCGAAGTGGACACTGGAGAACTGGCCTGGTCCCTGGGAACTAGCCAGCAAGCCCATGCATCTCTGGCTCTTCAGGGGGATGCTGGAACCCGAATGGGATGTCATAGTCCCCATCCCAGATCCTTTGCCTCCTGTCCACCCCAACATCTACCTCTGGCCTGCACCTTATCATTGGCCAGACATTGGTCCCTCGACACAGTATCGCCCCCAGGTCACGCATTGGCTGCCGCACATGAATATGCCGGCCAAGCAACATGGTTACTTTGCCTGGTACCTGGCTCATTTGGAATGGCCACATGAACTGCCAGAAGGAGAAATGGACAAGTAGCTGTCAGAATGCCAGCCCATAGGGAGGGGGTAGTGTAACATTTCCTTAGTTTCCTATTTATTTTGCAACACTTAATGGACACTTATCTAGTTTCCTTCCTATTTTCTTTCTTGTTCACCTCTTAGCTAAGGGGTTAGCAGACATGGACTCGAGGATTGGTCTAGGTCAGTCCAGACCAAGGCAGCATGGCTCAAGGCTATGTGAACCCTTGATGTCATAGCCCCAAAATATTATAGAGCAGTAATCAGCGACACATGGCACTAACACATGCTCAGCCCGAAATAGCCCCTATGACTCGGACTGACTCGACTTGACTCATCCCCTTGTCCCAATGTGTCTGCCTCTGCCTTGATGCTCTGCCTCATGTACCAATAGCTATATTCCCATAGGATAGCCTCACTAGCACGGACCAGGCACAGCCTTGTACAGTAGAGTATAAATACAAGCTCAAGCGAGCAAGACACCCCAGTCTTGTTCTTCTTGATATTTTCTCTCTCTCACCTAATGACCCAAATGCCCCTAAGCATACCAGCTCTTAAGTGAGTTAGGTCGTTTCACTAACAACCTCTGTCTCCATATCCTCCAGACATTCCATGACCATCTGACCACTAGACACTTCAGTCAAAACTGGATGTTGGAACTCATTTGTTGCAAATACACTTGACCCAACATTAGGACTTTTGTAAAGAGCTATGTGAGTTTGTGTACAGCCTGTGCTTGCATGAAGACTCCTTATCATCATCTGTATGGACTCCTGAAACAACTCCCAGTTCTGGAGAAACCTTGGAACTCCATCTCAATGGACTTTATTGAACAGCTCCCCCCTTCAGAAGGCTTTACAGCCATTCTTGTGGTTGTTGACAAACTGTCAAAACAGTCCATATTCATTCTGACCCATGATACAATTACCTCTGTCCAACTTGCCAAGTTATTCCTGATCCATGTTTTCTCCAAGCATGGAGTTCCTTCCCATGTCACCTCTGACAGGGGCTCTGAATTCATATCACACTTTTTCTGGCCACTAGGTAAAGCTCTTGACATGCACCTCCACTTCACCTCCAGATATCATCCAGAGAGGGATGGTCAAATGGAACATGCCAATCAAATCTTTGAGCAATATCTCTGGATATACTGCAACTACCAACAGGATAACTGGTCCAAACTCCTGCCCCTCACAAAGTTTGCATACAACAATGCTCCTAGTGCTACCACTGGAGTATCACCCTTTTTCACTAATAAGGGCTATCATCCAAACTTTTCCATCTCTTCCAAGCTAAACCTGTCTTCCTCCACAGCTCAGTCCTACATCACAGACTTGAATGAACTCCATGAGTTCCTCCAGTCAGAGATGCTGGAAGTGCAACAATGCTACCAAGAACCAGCAGACAAGAAATGAAGTCCAGCTCCAGACTTCCAGGTTGGTGATCAAGTTATGCTCAAAGCAAAATACCTCCAGTCTACACAACCATCTAAAAAACTCTCTGAAAAGTATCTGGGACCATTTACCATCATCACTAAACCTGGTACTCATTCCTTCACACTCCGTCTCCCTGAATCAATGAAATCTGTTCACCCAATTTTCCATGTTTTGCAATTAGAACCTTCAACTCTGAATGTAATTCCAAACCATGTCCAACCTCCACCACCTCCAGTTGAGGTTGACAGCAAATCAGAATATGAGATTAAAGAGATTCTCAACTCCAAGATCAATCAGAGAAGGCATCACTGCCAACTCCTGTATCTGGTACACTGGTTAGGTTATGAAGGAACTGACAATGAAACATCCTGGTTACTTGCTACAGAGTTAGTACACACAACAGAACTTGTTATGGACTTCTACTGGAAGTACTCAGACAAGCCTGGTCCGCTCCAACCCTGGGTCCCTTCCCTTTTTCTTTCTGTTTCTGTCTCTGTTCTTGTTTGACTTGTGCTTTGACATTAGAAACCAACTATTTACAAAACTATGTTTTTCTTTCTCTCTTACTCTGCTTCCTCTTCTCCTTCTCCATTCTCCTCTGCACCCACCTCCACCTCTTTGCCCTCCTCCTCCACATCGTCATTGTAACGTTTCCTTAGTTTTCCAAAGGTTATCCGATACTTAACGGACTCTTATTTAATTTCCTTTACTATTTTCTTCATGCTCACCTCTTAGCTAAGGGGTTAGCAGGCTCGCACTTGAACTAGGATCTAGAGCAGCCCGGACCAAGGACTCATGGCCCCAAGGCTATGCAGACCCTTGACGTCACCGCCCCGGATCGACTCATCGAGGCTATGCGCAGCTGTACGCTGCCAGCGCACACCTATCCATAATTAGCCCCTATGACTCGGACTGACTCAGATCGTGCACGACATGACTCGTCCCCTCGTCCTAGTTTGTGCACCTCTGCCCCAATGCTTCGCCTCATGTACCAATAGCATATTTAACGTAGTATAGCCTCGCTAGCACGGACCAGACACAGCCATGTACAGTAGAGTATAAATACCATGCTCGAAGCGAGGCCAAGACCCCAGTCTTGTTCTCCTTCGATATTTCCCTCTCTCACCCATCGCTCGCACGCCCCTACAAGCGTCCAGCTCTTAAGTGAGTTAGGTCGTTTCATTAGAACAAGACTGACCTTTACCGCCAGATTAGCTACCCGCCGGAGCATTACAAGTCGACTAAAGGAACCCAGGGTTAACCAGTAGGAACCTCCCCCTTGATCGTCTGGAGTACTGAACACAGTCAAGTGTTGTACTACCGCGTAGAAGACTTACTCGAATACTCACTTGCCGGAACCAGAGGGTTCCCCGACCCAGTCACAAGGGCCGGACCATCGACGGTCACTCTCGAAGACCTCGTACCGGATTGGCCAGTCGAGTTAAAGGTTGAAGACGAAGAGGACCTACAGGTAAAGTAACGGCATCCCGTCTTATCCATAGAGGGATCGCATCAGGAGCTCACGAAGCCCATTACAGCTACTCTACCTGGAATCGGAACCGGAAGAAGGAGAAGTAGCTGAACGGAGATCGGAAGAGTCGGAAGAGTTATCCGACTACTGTACTAGTTTAGACGAAGGTTTAAGAACCACCAGGGAAAGAAGTACCCTAGGCCCGGACGACGCGCCGTCCACATTAGTTGAGAACGAAGAAGACCTATACGGGGATATCGTAGTCCCATTCCAGCACGAAGAAGGCACACCGCCTTACCACCCCTCTACCCCTGATCGCCCAGCACCGCTTCTCGCGGAACCAGTTGACTGGACACCGGTGCAAACCCAGGGACGTCGTGGATCTACAACTGAGGCAAGCGGATATAGACGTGCGACTAGAGAGAGGCTACAACGGGAGATTAACGATCTTATTCAGGAGGGGATACACCTTGCTGAGGAAAGAGACCGGAACGCCGCCAGAGCCAACGAACTCAGAGAACGGGTTCACGCGGCGCGTGCAAACATCGAGGAGCGAATATGAATTAGAGAGAGAGCTCCTACACCCCATCCTCCTCACCCTGCTCCTTACCCCCGTTGGTTTCATCCTCACAAGCCTCTTGCTCGTGATATCATTACTCCTCTCAGACCCCGCTCGACACTTAGGCAACCTCGTCGTTATTGTCCATATTAGGCTCCTATACGTACAATACGAAATTATCGAAGAGCCTATCCCGATCCCATCGAGAGAAGAACCTCGCGTAATTGAAGAAGTGCAGCCGCATCTGATTGAAGAGAATCAGGAACCACAGATCGCGGAAGAAGTAAGGGAAGAAGAATCAGAATATTCAGACCCTGAAGACAGACCCTATCAAGGACCGATACCCAGGGATGAAGAACTTGAGAATACCCCTCGGTATACCATTGGTCAGAGTCCAGCAGAGAGAAGAAGGGCTTTTCGTCACAGGTACATCCTCGCCAGAGAAAGAACTCTAGCCACTAGAGCAGCGAGAAGGACTCAAAACGCCGCTGACAGAGCACTCACCCACTTACGGGAATTAGACAATCAGATCTCGGAACAGACTCCGTATATCCCGAGACCCGTGCGAAGAGCCACCCTATTTCCTATAGAAAGTGATGAGTCATCCCTTTGATCGCATGGCTTTCGTAGCCAATCTCCAGGGAATACAGATCAACCCCATGCTTGCACAGGATCTCCTTAACCTATTTGATCACCTCACGGAAAGGCATGACGATGCTCAGGCAGCATTGACTCAGAGCACTACCACAACAAGGAGACAAGCAGCGACCATCGCCGCTTTAGAGAATCAGATTAACCAAGCAACTACCCAAATCACCGCCCTGCAGGCGTTATCAGCAGCAAACCCCACCACAGCGCCGAAGCTTAGTAAAGCATTCATAGACCCAGGATCCTATAACGGATCGAGATCAAAGTTTGAAGAATGGTGGACGAAAATCCAATCGTGGTTACATGAAAACGCCGCAGTGTTCCCGCCGGCAAGCCAGAAAGCCGTTATCGCCGTCCTATCTCGGTTAGAAGGACAAAAGGCCGGAGGCTTTGCCCGAACAAAGTTAGATCTCATCTCACAGGGAGGAACCTATACCTGGGCTACCCTAGTAACGGAGATCGAAGCCCTCTTTAGATCCGTAAATCAACAAGAGTGGGCTAGAGCGAAATTGCAATCGCTAAAACAAGGGAAGATGCCGATCGATGACTGGATCATCAAGTTTATGGAATATGAACCCCAGACAGGAATGGATACATCGCATCTTATCTCCATCATCAAAAAGAACATTGATCAGAAGATCATTAATCGTATTCTTATGGAAGGACCTAGACCGGCAACCGTGCTGGACTACCTCGAGAAATGCCGAGTCATTGGAACCAGGAGGCAACTCCTTTCTTTCATCCATAACGGGACAAGCGCTAGACGCGACCCCTTTGCCATGGACGTAGATCGCATGGAGATGGAAGAAGAGCCGGAGATCGAGGATGACGAACAGGAAGCAGCTATGATCCGAAAAGGGAAAGCCCGTGTAGGAAAGAAGTTTAAGAAGACACGAGCCCGGATCAGCACGTGCTTTAATTGCGGAAAGCCTGGTCACTTCGCTAAAGAATGCCGACAATCGTCAACCAAGTGTCCAGATTGTTCTTGGATGAAAGGGGAACATAAACCCAATTGCGTACGAATAAAAGCGCGAACCACTTGATCAATGAATCAGGAACCCGCCACTTCGTGGAGTGACGAAGAAGACATCCCTTGCGTATGCAAAGGCATGACAATGGAACAAGTGAGAGCCCTCTTTCAGTCCATGCCCTCAGGCTCGGGAAAAGCTTGAGCAGTCTGGAGGAGCTGAGCGACCACTCTGCCGAAAGAAGCTCAGATGCATGCGCTATGACAATGATCGCCAACGGATATGAAGCTATGCCTGCCATTATTCAGGAAAAACCCCGTGGCCTACGGCCCACGGATATAGATATGAGACACCTAGCAGCCATTGCCGCTGAAATGAAAGAAGAAACCGCAAAGAAAAGAGAGATCGAGTTACCGATCACAATCCATATCGGAAAAGGAAAAGAAGCCCATGTGAACGCGTTACTAGACTCAGGATCACACGTGACGTTCATAGACCAGAGATGGGCCGAAGAAAATGAGATACCGCTAAAGCCACTACCATGTCCGATTATCCTATATAACGCCGACGGAACAAGGAACAGCGCAGGAACGCTAAAGTACTACGCCCGTGTTGTAATGGAATACAACGGACACCGAGAGGAGATGAAAGCCAAAATCGCCAACCTTGGAAAGAATAGAGTAATCCTCGGTTTCACATGGCTGAAGCACCATAACCCGGAAATAGACTGGGAGAAGCAAACAGTACGGATGACGAGATGCCCGACCGAATGCCGAAACCCATTCTTACATCAGCTAAACCAAATCGAAAGAGCAGAAGCGCAGATCGCAGCAGAAATGCGCAAAGGCCAACAAGTGGATAAGAAACTCGCGGAGTTAATGGATAAGAACAAAGCGCCAGAGGAACTAGTGCCGAAAGAATACCACAAGTACCTCCACGTGTTCTCAAAGAAGGAATTGGAACGCATGCCGATTAGAAAGCCTTGGGATCACGCTATAGATCTAAAGCCGGACTTTGTGCCGAAGAAGGGAAGATTGATACCCCTTGATCCCGTACAGCAAAAGGAAGTCAGCGACTTCATAGATGATCAGCTCTTGAAGGGATACATACGACCCTCGAAATCGCCGCAGACATCGCCCGTGTTCTTTGTACCGAAGAAAGACGGAAGAAAACGAATGGTACAGGACTACCGATATTTAAATGAGTTCACCATTAAAAATAATTATCCACTACCCCTTATATCCCAACTTGTCGATAAACTAGCCGGAGCCAAACTATTTACGAAGATGGATCTCCGATGGGGATATAACAACATCCGGATCAAGGAAGGAGACGAATGGAAAGCTGCCTTCGTCTGCCACAGAGGCTCGTTCGAACCTCTAGTAATGTACTTTGGATTATGCAACTCCCCTGCAACCTTTCAAACAATGATGAACGAATTGTTCGCAGATATGGAGGACGTATGCGTCGTCTACATCGATGACATCATGATCTTCACGAAAACCGATAACCAGAAAGAGCACGATCGAATCGTACTCAAGGTTCTCGCGCGACTTGCCGAGAACGACCTCTTTATTAAACCAGAAAAGTGCTACTTCCGAGTAAAGCAAGTAGAGTTCCTAGGGATGATCGTTACCTCAGAAGGAATCCAGATGGACGAAGAAAAGGTTAAAGCCATCAGGGAATGGCCAACCCCCACCAAAGTAAAGAACGTCCGAAGCTTCCTCGGACTAGCCAACTTCTACCGAAGGTTCATAGACGGATACGCACAGGTTGCGAGACCACTTAACGATCTGACGAAGAAGGATATAGTATTCAAATGGACAGATCGCCAGCAGAAGGCTTTCGACGATCTAAAAGAAAAGTTCACCACCGCCCCTATCCTCGCATATCCCGATATAGACAAGCGATTCTGCCTCGAGACGGATGCATCGGACTTCGCGACAGAAGCAGTGTTATCAATAGAAAAGGAAGGAAAGTGGCATCCAGTCGCTTACTCCTCGCACTCCATGACGCCCGAAGAACGAAATTACCCTATAGCCAATAAGGAGATGCTCTCAGTCATACGAAGTCTAGAGCAGTGGCGTCATTACTTAGAAGGAGCACGCGAAGAATTTGAGATCTGGAACGACCACGCGAACCTCCAGTGGTTCATGAAAAGGCAGGACCTTA
>JBBPKX010000853.1:0-11463 GCA_038089435.1 Boletus austroedulis | reverse complement strand
TGGCTCCATGACGTCTGGCTAACTCGTTGGACAGGCTCTTACTGCCGCCTCTTCGAAATCAGGAATGGACGTCAGCACCCTCATCTCGAGTGCCATGGGTGGGGGCGGAGGAAACCAGCTCATGGGTTTGGTCATGAAGGAAGCAGGAAATTTTGTCGGTGGAGGAGGTCAAGACAAGCAAAGCACGATGAATGGCGCTGCAATGACTTGCGCGAAGCTTATGATGCAAGGGCAACTTTCGTCTTTCATTGGGGGATCTAATAGCGGAGGTCTCAGCATGCTCGGGATCGGGGAATCGGTAAGGATGGTCATCTTTTTACGTCTCCGGCCCTGACGGATTCCATGCAGTTGTTGAAGAGTCGATTTGGGTGAAATGTAATTTCCGTTATTCAATGTATACTAAATTCCGCAAGTTGGTTGGTGGCAAGCATGAGCTAAATGACCTTATAAGTAAACTCAGTTAGGGGCTACTCCACTTTAGGCGAACAATGGGATGTTTGACCATGTTTGTACTCTACAAGACCATATACTCAGCGGGACACTTGGACTATTCACCCACTTCGATGGCGTTACCCCAGGATGACTTTTGGCCAACTATCTTCCACGGCGACCTTGGCGGCGGATCTGTTGCAGAAACTCACAGTGAACCATCCCGTTCAGATTATCTTGCTTCCTGTTTCCTTGAGCTTGAGAGACTGAACCAAGAGCTCAAAAGCAAACTCCGAGACGACTTCCTCAACGTTCTCAACGGTATGGACAGTATCAGCCTGTCCTCCACCGTGCAGCCTCCATCCCCTTCTCCCACCCCTCCACCACACCCGATCTCTCTGGTCCATGATACTTCCTTCATCACTGAGGCGTATTCTTGGCTGCTGGAGAACATCGCAAATCCTTACCCGCTCCCGACAGTTAAAACATCTTTATCGCAACGCTACAATTGCTCCCTTTCCGCTATCAACTCGTGGTTTACTAACGTACGAAGACGAATCGGGTGGACGACATTGTGTCGGGAGTACTTCAACAACTGTCGAGTGGACATGCTCGATGCCGCAAATCGTGCTCTTGTCAAGGAAGATCCAAATCGCCAGCTGTCCGAGGATATTATCCACGCGTTTATCAGTGTCAAGGTCGCAGCCGAGGAGCTCTATTCATCAGCTTTGGTCAAGAGTACTCTTACCAATGATATTGACAACGTCGCCGTGGAGGACGTGTCAATTCCAGACGGTGTCCCTGTCAACGAGCTGAGGTACAGTGAGCCGAAGGAACCATCAGAATTGTTGAGGGTAGATCCGTTGAACGAAAAGCTGGTAGCACAGAACTGTTACCCATCTCCTGACCAGTCACCCTCCTCGTCGATACCTGCCCTCGATGAGTCTCTTACGGACGAGAGTAATGTTGACAACGATGCTGTGCCTCCGACCTTGGCTGGTCGAAAACGGCGTCTCTCCTCTTCAGAGGGAATTCACACAGTTCCCTGGTCAACAAAGCGTCCTCGGTAAGCTCGCCTGTTCCGCATTTTTGCACATTCTAATTCTATCCCCACTTAACCAGCCTCAATCCTGATGTTCCTTCTTTGGCCGATTCTTGTCTTCCATCCCCTACTCTAAGTGCCGAAGAACTCCTAAAGAATGATCAGACGTCGCACTCTGTCCCAATTAGCCAAAATTTTCCGGATCCAAGATCTCGTAAACGAAAGCTATCCGATGCAGGCACAACAGAGCAACCAACACCCTTGCAAGATTCGGTGACCGGACCACGCTTCCACGTTATTTCGGATCCTCCATTGTCCACACTAGAAAGCGAACAGTCTATCGATGAATGGTTCAGAACCAACTTCGATGCTCTATTCACCCTTCCGCCACCAGTTGATGTCTCTGAACCAGACCGTTCGACACAGTGGGAAGTTGAGTTATTCGATGACTATGTAATACCTGAAGCTCCGCAAAATACTTTTCGTGAGTTTCCTTCTTTTTTTCTTGCGATATTATGGCCAACGTCTCGTTGGCTATTCCAGACAACCAAATACTATCGTCTACGGATTTCAGCGCGTATGAAGACATCTTGAAATCTCTCGAGAACAGTGGATTTCTTCCACCTTTGGAAATTGCACGTCCAATGGCCTCAGTCCCTGACCCTGGCTCGTTAGTGTCGGATCTTTCACAGACGATCGATTGGACTGCACTCCTCAATGAAGATACCTCCGAACTTACTTCTGGACCCGTGTTTTCCCAAACCTACGTCGACTCTTTTCTCCCCGAGATCGATATCTCTATTCTGCAACTTCCTTAAGTCTAGACGACCATAGCTTCATGGCCCATATAATCGAGTCACGGATGTTGTGTTCGGAAAGCCTATCGACACACCCACGTAGTATCTAATCCTGCAATAGGCGGACACCCATCATCTCGTCGTATATCTTATTACTGATGTTTATCTTGGCACTGTATTGTATCATCTACCTTGATCCTACCTCCACACCCTGTTTTTAAGTGTGATTGATAGCACTACTCGTTGAAGGGTTTGAAAGAGTGAAGAACTGCGACACAGCGACTGCGCACTTCCCCATCCGCCCTCCCACCCGATCCACTCCCTCCCCAGCGCACGAAGGACTGTCGAAAGATGTGAGACAATTGGTCCTCGGGTGTTGATGGTATAGTAATAGTATCGGCGTTGAAAACCAAGACGCAGAATGTAGTATTACAAAAGCCGAAAAACCTGTTATGCATGCTACCATGAACACCTACTTGGAAGAAAGGATGTCTACCTAATTCAGGAGCGTGCCGATACATAAGGCAGGGAGAAAGCGACACAAGTCCTGCCCATGCATGGTCGAAAGCACCACAAACTACCCCGCTGACGCCATCATAGGCAGCACGTGTCGGATTTGCAGCTTTCCTCGTCCCAATGGAGTCCGCAGGGCACGAATAGGGGTCATAGCGACAAGGTGTGAGATAATGCCCTTGGATCATGAACAAAAAGCCCATCACACGGGATGATGAAAGGAACAATGGAAAGTCTGCCGAACCGCAAAAATGAGCTAGGCCATCAAACAGCGAGCGACATCAGCGACCCAACAAGTGAGATAGATTCCGAATACGACCACGATTCCACGAAATGGATGGTAGCAAGATTGCCATCATGTCTGCCGATCTGCAGACATTAATCGGGCTATCGAACTGGGAGTCACGGCGACCCAAACGACTAGGGTAAGTCCCGAACACTGGCTGTATCTGAAGGGGTAGACAGCGAACTGACGGTAGACAGCGAACTGACACTTGAAAACGAACAGCTGCGGTTCTCGGAGTCCGTAGAGAACAAACGAGGCGAGAAAACCGTCGAGCTTTCTGATGGGGTGGAATCTCGGGAGGCGTTTCGTGTACGACCGGGAAGACGTTGTGGTAACGAAGCAATCTTCCGTTTCCCAGCGACCATACTCCTGCTGGGCGGGGTAGACAGGAGCATCAACGTGTCAGGTTTTGAGGTGAGGCTGGGACCTGAGAAAACTTTTGGATACGCGACAGGAGCACGGACCGACGGGTAAAGCTGTACCATATTCGTAGGTTCGAAATACTTGCGGACGATCAAAGATGGATGAGGTGCACGGGATGGTATGGCAGTAATTGCGACTGTCGCAGCGTGTGACTGCGACCTCTTGGTGCGCATTCCGTCTCGAACATGCAAATGAGAGAACCTCTCGACTAAATCGTCCATGGCGATTGGAACGGGAGGAGGCTTTTTCCTGTCCGGCACACGTCTCCACTTCGGCTCGCTGAGATGAACAGGACCCCTTTTGCAGGGGAATGGGTCATAATGACAAATGGGCGGATAAGATGAACGGAAAGGCATGGGGAGGCGAAAATGGAGCGAACGAACCTTTCGACGCGTTACCCTGTGTAATTCTTATCTGTTCCAGTTCTCGTAGAAAAGATGAACAAGTATACCTCGATTGTTCCCTCCGATAAACCCGCTTCGAAGGAACTGGAATGTTGGGGATCAGGGCTGACCATGAGGCCCTTCGTATTCTTGTACATTTTGACTAATGGTTTCGTTGCACCCGCATAGGTCGGCTTTTTTTTTCAGTGTCTTGCCCTCTTTTTGGTGCGATTACGACGATTCTGGAACTTAATGGCACGGAATCAACGCGAGGAACAACTCATTAGATGAGACCCTCACCCAGACATGTATTTGCCTGTACTCCATCTTCGATTTTTTGGCGAGAAACATTTTGTCCACATGCGATGGAAGAGTTTCCCTCGAAAAATTACTCCAATAGGGGAACATATTCCTACCAAAAAGGTCAGAAGAGTGGGACCACGCGATAGAAGCCCTGGCGTCTATGAGTTCAGAATGCGAGCGTAAAAGGCCCGCATAGCGGCCGAGCTGGTCAAGCAGGTCGGAGATCAGTGTCATACGGGATCTGAGAGTGAAGTGAAAATTTGGTAAGCATCGTTTGGCGACTTGCACGATGAAACGCACTTGGATCAGTTGGCTTCGTGGCAGCGGCGGCGGCAGCCTTTGCCTTACTCGGGCTCAAAGGCATGTCTGATTCTATTCACATTGCATTCAAACTCGAATCAGCAGGACCTCAAATTTTTAGCAGTATCACTCACTGCCAAAATTAGCACGCGACATTTTGGGGGTAACGGCAGGGAGGCCTTGAAAGAGAGGGGTTGTTGTGACGATAGCAGCGAAGTAGTCCCTGTAGGTAACATTATAGCAGCATCAGAACAGCGTGACCATTGCTCCGTTCACGAAGGTTGAGGCACTCACACATGCAGTGTGCGCCTCTGTTCCGTCTAAGTCGGATGTTATCAATTGGGGTGCAGCAGGAAAGACTTATGTTTGGGGGCCAACTTTTCTGTTCCATCCAAGTCAGATGATCTAAATTTGGATACAGCTAGAAAGACTTACGCTTTTTGATCAAATCTTCTTCTAGTTTGTCGTGAGGATCATCATCGCCTGCAAAGCAGTAGTGGAACATGTGAGTGCTTCCGGCGGGCAATCGGTGTTTTCGGCACCAAGAAACATGAGCTTAAATTGCGTGCGGCACCTCCTCAGCGCAATGATGAGTCGAGCTGTAATGCAATGGTTGAACAGGTGAGTCGGGTGCACTGATAGCAACATAGTGGACTTACACCAGTGGGTTGAAGTAGGAACTGATGCGAGAATATTGACCGAACCTGCTTACCTTCACTGGGAATTCATGGTGATGGGGTTGTTGTTAGGCATGACCCAATAGTTCACCACGACATTCCTAAAAGGCCTTGGATTGTTGGACTTCGGGTTGCTGTCAAGCGTTGTGTTTGAGGAGCGTTGGCGACATGCCGCAGGGAGTACCACGGCACGGATTTCTCAGAAACTCTTGGCAGAGTCGGTGTTTCTGGGTGGTCACCAGGTACGTGAGTCACCCGTCGAGGAGACAACGTTCGCTTCACCAGCTGGACCAGATGGGGAGTATGACAATGTTATGGTATGCAACCAATGAACCCGATATCACATCCAACAGTGGCAATGATGGGATCGCAATGAGGTTGACAGCTATCAATCGGAAATTTTAGGGTGATCATGCAGCCCTACGAGGGGACACCATGCGTCATCCGCTAGATGTAGTACATTGTCAGTTGGCCTACAGGAAACATAGTAAGCAATGGTTTCACAAATAAACCTTTTTTTATTTAGGGAAAAGTTCCTGCAAGCCAAAACCCTCCTCCAGAGTCTGCCCTCCAGTTATGGTTCTTGGCGCTTGTACGAATGTGAGCGCCACTGGATGATTTCTGCGTCCCGTGGTTCACCAGTCCTGGCAGATTACATTACTACATAACTGGTGTTATCAACCGCATGAAATTTGTATGTACGTACGGTCCATCCTGACCCTCGTAGCTGGCCAATTTGGTAGCGATTGCTCGACAATTGTTTAGTGCAGGTCGACCACTCATCCTCGTCTCGTCTTAATCAGGGCCGTCATAAAATAAATTTATTATTGTTATTCTTTATGATTCACTGACACATACTTGGACAGGATTAGTAGCGATGGCTTGCTAGTGACCTTTAACACATCTGTACACAAGCACTAAGAGGTATGCCTGGATGCATAATCAAGGTTTACAATCGGGTTAAGCGCTAAGTTCGTGACGCGGTCCTTGAAACTGGAATTTTGAAGCTTAGTAGAATGAGTCCTTGGACAAAAGATGGTGGATTCCTCGACCTGGCTGTCCTCGAATCCTTCGACTTAGTAGTGCACTCAACTTCCAAGCTCAAGTCTTACAGAAACCTACTATAGACATTACTACCATTTTAATAGCCTATCTACTGTACGTTAACCCAATGTCACCATTGACGAGGATAGTTAGCCAGTAGCAGTTCTCGAGTAATGGGAGAGAAAACCTTGGGACAAAACTGTCATGTACAGATAGGATAACCGAAGTCCTATCTGTGCGGGTAGTGAGAGCGACGGATTACTCGCTTAGGCGATATGGATATGGCATCGGTAAACAGTTCCAAGCCATGTGTGGTCCTGTGTAACCAAACCAGGATTGGCGGGTGACATGACCGGGAGCATCAATGAAGAGTTGAAAAGTATTCGGTGCACCAAAATAGACAGGAAATGCCTGTCTCGTCGTTGATCATGAAACTGATGGTAGCGAAGTGACTCCCACATCCTCAAAACAATGACGGTGAATTGGATTATCCACCAGCAAGTGACTTAGAACCCGAGTGAGTGAGGTAGTTCCAATACACTTGTTGTATCCGATGGCGAGGACAGTGACCCGACGCTTGAAAGAGAACAGTTGTGGTTCTCAGAATCGGAAGACAAGCGAGGCGAGGAAGAGGACGTCGAGGAACTCTCTGATGGTGTGATGTCTCGGCAAATGCTCCGCATTCGACCAGAAACACGTTGCGGTAACCGGGCATTCTTCCGCTTCCCAGTTAGCTCGCTTGTACCGGGGGGAATCGAAAGAGGCACCAATGTGACGGGTGTTAAAGTGGAATCGGAATTTTGGAAAGCGTTGAAACAGGAGGCAGGTGCACGGACCGACGGGCGAGTCTGGAAGGCATTCGTAGGTTGGCAATATTCATGCATCATCAGGGATGGATGAGGTGCGCGGGAAGGTATAATGGTAATAGCGGCTGTTGCAGCATGTGAATGCATCTTGGGAGAGCCTTTAGAGCGTGTGCCATCTCGGACATTCAATTGGGAAAACTTCTCCATTAGGCCATCAATACTAATCGATGAGTGAAGTAGGTGCTTCCTGTCCGGCACACGTCTCCATTCTGGCTTGCTAAAGCGAATGGGACCACTTTTGCAAGGAAACGGATCGTAATGGCAAGTAGGCGGATAAAGTGATGGAAATGCATGAGGAGGCGAAGACGAACAGAAGGGATCCTTCGGCATGTCATCCTGTTTGACTTCTATCTGTTACCGTTTATATGAGATGTTTACGAAAACTTACCCCTGTCATTCCCTCGGGCAAGCTCGCTTTGGAGGGATTGGAAACCTGACAACGAACGTTGACCTCCTTTCCATATCCGTATAACGTACTGAATCCTTTCATTGTGACCCCCCGTGCTGACTTCTTTTTCAAGGCTTTACCCTCCTTTTTGGTGCGACTTCGCCGATTCTGGAACTGCGGTAAAGTGGAAATCAACCAACAATACCAATTGGTTAAGAAATGCAGTTCCTACCCAGACGTGAATTTGCTTGTACCCCATATTTGAGTTTTTAGCAAGCAATATTTTGTCCGCTTGCGTGGGGAACGGGTTTTCTTCGAAAAAATGTTCCAATAGTGGAACATAGTCCTAGCAAGTAGGTCAGACGAGAAATGGAAACTATAAGGCGGCAATACTCACGTGGTTGAAGCTATGGGAGCTCTTTGGTACTATATTGTGGGTTGTCTGTGGCCCTTGCTTGAAACGCTGAATGACCTCTTCCCTCCATTGCTCTAGGCGGCGAAGGTAAACCCCCGTGAACGAAGAGACAACATTCCGTATAAATGTCTCCGGGGACGACGCTAATGCAACAACCGGAAGTTCTGCTATTTTGTTACATGTTGTCACGATTGACTCTTGGACGCGCCGACGGAGCTCATCTGAGCGTAACTGATATACTTTATTTGCTGCAGCTGCAACCTCGTGGCCGAGGCCTGCTTCGAGGAAGAAGGGGAGTAACGGAGGCGGACTTGGCAACTTGATCGAATCGATCGCAGCACGGCAGGTACTGGTGATGGGAGTATAGCCTGGTGGGTGAGGGACGCCAGTCGCGTCTCTCAGAGCAAGCGCGAAACGCAGAATGGTTTGTATGTGAGTGGTGCTGTCGTCTGACTTGAGACCCATGGTGTATGTAAGTGAACAAAGGACAGTTCTAAGTCTTGTTAGCTTACAGCATCGCACGATTCAATGTCCGCATTGTCTACCGTTCTTGTACTAAACAAGCACTGAGGATGGATCCTATTCATTGGACTGCCATGTACGACCTCGATTTTCCTCAAGGGCTTCAGTTCGCAGAGAGTGATTTCCTGAATGCCCTGGAGAAGGATGCAACGACGCTCTCATCGTATCATCAGGCATGGTCTGCACTTCCAGCCGCCCTTTCCGCTGCAACAAAGACCGGACATATTGGTGGCGACACCCTCATTCTCGTCAACTTCGTTGCGTCTCGTATTTCGAATCTTGCCGACTGCTTTCTTGGTGTAAAGCGCGAAGAAAAGAGGTTCACTTCCCAACTACAAAGCGACTGTGATGCTATGTTTCGTCGCATGGAAATTCTCGATCTCGATACACAGTCGACATCCTCTCCCCTCATAGATGCCAGACCATTTACTTTCAATGCTGAAAACGCATCTCCGAGCTTTGTCCCTGCTTTTCAATGGTTGCTGGATAACTTGCACAATCCTTACCCAACTTCAAAGGTCAAGGCTCGGATCGCGGCTGCTTCGCGCTGCAAGGTCTCCGCCATCGATTCTTGGTTCATCAATATCCGCCGGCGGATCGGTTGGACGACTCTATGCCGAGAGCGTTTCTCTGGCTGTAGGGCTGATATGATTGACGCGGCTTATCGTGCTCTAGTCGAGGAAGACCCGCAGCGCATATTGTCTCCTGAACTCCGATACTCATTCGTCGCAATGAAGGTGGCAGCAGAGGGCCTCTATTCATCGACGTCAGTCAGGGGTACTTTCTCAGGAGATCTGGCGGGCACAGTAAATGATACGACGAAGGAAAACGGGGAATTTCCTGAGAATAGAACACGCCATCGAACCAGGCAGGTGCGAGAGACTTGAAGATGGGGTTAGATTTTATGTCACTCAAAGAAGAAGTTGCAGACGATTCAGAATTCGTATCCTTCTCCCGATTTATCCTTTACGTCGTCTCCCGTCCCCACCCCTTCCGACTCTTTTGCAGGTGACAGCAAAGAGAACGATGGTGTTGCATCTCCAGTTGTTGCAAGTTTTAAACGTCGCCGATCCATGGAGAAAATTGATCAGTCGTCCTCCACTGCTAGTCGTCCTATCAAACGTCTACGGTATGTGCATAGTTCTTTATATAACCTATATGGGTGTTCATAGTCTGTTCGCAGCGCTTCCATGGCATCTCAGACGTGCCTCCCGTCTCCACCTTCAAGCATAGGCGGTATCAATGAGTTATTGCATAGCAACTCACCGGAGCTTCCCCGCACACAATTCACTCTACCAGAGACGAATATAGCGTCGCCGTTTGCCAATCAGTGTCTTTCCGATGCAGACGCCACGAGGATACTGAGAGGTCCAGATGATTTAATGATCGTCCCACGTCTCCGGAGCGTATCGAGTCCTTCGCCTCTTCCTAACATGGGAAATAAACGTTCCATTGATGACTGGTTCAATGCCAATTTTGACGCTCTGTTTACTATTCCACCTCCAGTTGACGCTATCGAGCCAGACTCCTCCGCAGGTTGGGAAGTAGAATTGTTTAAGGATTACGGTATACCCGAAAATTTGGAGTGCCCGGCCGCTCGTGAGTATCTATATTGACCCGCTGTGGTATGTAACTAATTTGTATTAGCAACGGCAGCCTCGTGTTTGCCTGCACCATCTGATTTATCCAACCTTGATGGACTGCTAGAGTCCATCGGTAGCGATGCTTTCGTTACTTCCGCAAATTATTCGCCTCAATGTGCTGTGACTGGGACTTCCTGTACAGCATCTCTTAATTCATCGACATTCGACGCCTCGCAGACTAGTATAGATTGGACGTCTCTTCTAAATGGTACAGAAGTCTGTCAACCAAACATCTCCACATCCCCGAAGTTCCCCACCGACTCTCAGCTCCTACCAGAGACCTGTATTTCTATGCTACAGTTGCCTCACACTATGTCCGTTCTTGATTCCCAGGCTGATTCCGTGTCGAAACAAGTTAAATTACAGCAGTTACACGCTATGCAAGAGGTGGTTTGGCGGATGGAGCAAGAATTACGGTCAGAAGGGATTGTAATGTGAGTAGTGACCCTTATCCTCAGCAAGACAAATGTAATGACTATTCCCCAAGATGATTAACTCGTAATCGATAGTGGTTTGCATGTCATTGTCATTATTACAATATTTATTATGCATTCCATCGCAATGCACCATCCACTTATGTTCCTCTGAGTTATCAATCTCACTATATACTTGCTGTCTCTTGGAATGAATACACTTTAAATGCGAATGCGGACAGGATTCTCCAACGAAAATGAATAGAATGGCTAGTTACCCTAGTGTCGCTCTGATACAGGACCGACCTCCACCCTCCATCTCCCTACTTCTCGCATCGCTTCCTCGTCACCCACTTGGAGCTCGGGTGCATCCAACAATGCACCAAGCATCTGCCAAGGGTCCTTGCCACCGCCATACTGTAAAATCTCTGCTTTATATTTTTCTCCCAATTTGCGGTTCAGTGGCTCGTCCGAGAAAACCTTTCGCCAGACGTGTGACGCGATCGCACGATCGAACAAATACGAATAGTACGTTGCCCCGTACCCATACAAGTGACCAACCTGAGTCTGGAACGACGTTCCTTGCGCATAAGGAATGAGACCCCGAGCGTTGTACAGATTCGCCAGGGTAGCCGTCGAATCAAACCCCGCCTCTAGAACGGCGGAAGAGTGATACACCTGATCCAGCACGGAGAGCAAGATAGTACCATGCGTATCGATAAACGTACACGGATCTTCGTGATGATTGCCGGTCTGACTGAGAACCGAAGCACCGTCCTCTTCAAACAGGGAGAGGACCTTGGGGGAGTTGAGAAAGTATTCCATGAGGATCGATGGCAACTCGACGAAATCGGTTGCACAGCGAGTGCCTGCAACGTTGTGATATTCTGTTCGGCCGATCATGGCTGCGGCATCGTCATCAGCGCCACCCCGTGTTTAGATACGCAGTGAAATGACCTACAGTGCATGGCGTGACCCATCTCGTGGAATAGGGTCTGCACCTCGTGCCATTCTAGATA
>JBBPKX010000852.1:0-11478 GCA_038089435.1 Boletus austroedulis | reverse complement strand
CGGCGTTTATCACAGCCCCTGCCGTCCACCTGTTCGACGAGGAAGCGCACGTTATCATCATGGATGACGCAGGAGAGGGTTGTGGGACTCTGAAAGAGCTACTCATCAAAGAAAGTTTCCCACAGGCCATTTCGGAGCAGATCGGCCGTACCCTCGGTGAATTCGTCCACACCTGGCATCAGAACCCTGAGGTCGACCTGACTCCATTCACGAACAATCAGGTTGGCAAGTACATCACGGCCCTCATCACTTACGGGAAACTCGAATCTACTTTGACTGGGAAGGATAACATTCCTGCTCTCTCGGATCCATGGCTGGAGATCCCCGAGGCAAAGATGGCGACGATATCAAAGCTGGTGGAGAAGAGACAACAAGCCATCTATGCCGCAACCGTATCCGACCCTATGACGCACGGAGATTTGTGGCCGGGTAACCTGGTAGTATCGTTTAAACGCGGTACAGACGGCAGTATAGAAGGCGTGGAGAAACTATATGTCCTGGACTGGGAGGTTAGCAAGACTGGTCTGCCTGGACTGGATCTCGGACAATTTTGCGCGGAGATCTACACATTGTCCGAGTTCTTTCCGGCCAGGAAGGAGTCGGCGCTAACTATAATCGGCTCGTTCTTGGAAGCTTATCGGGAGCGGAGGGGAAAGGGTGCAGACATTGAGCTCGCAAGAACAGTCGTGAGCCACATTGGTGCACACCTGGTAGCAGTGACTCCTCGCGTCAGGACTTGGACCGGAAGGCAGAGCACGAGAGATGTAGTAGAGCAGGGCGTAGAGATGATGGTCCTGGGCGAGGAAGCAACCGAGTTATCCTTAAGAGAAAGTCTCGTAGCATCTCTGCTTTGAGTAGTCCCTTACGGTGTCCTCGATCGGCTTGTTCACTGCCATAGCAACTTCTTTGCTCGTCATCTGTAGCATCATCTGTATTCGAATCAAACTTCAGAACAGACATAGCCACTGTACAGACCTGTGTGTCTACATTTGGTTTGCTGATGGGGTCGAGGAATAAGCCACATACTTGTACAGACTACACAGAACCTGGCATCTGTCAGCGCTGTTAGCTCTGTAGTCTGGAAAGGTTGGTTTACTGATGAATGCACCCGTCTCGGGGAATTAGTCATTTACACTATCCCTGTTATCTTCCCCCTCGCACCAAATCTCGCACCATCCATCGAGCATCTCTCTTTTCGAAATCCGAGCCATGCTTTCCGAGAGAAGCTATGCCCCATTCTTGACGCTGTCGATGTCCTTCCCAAGTTGCGCTTCGTGATGTACGATAAGAATTCGGAACGTTTACGTGACTTCGAGACCCTCAAAGCGAAATGTACGGAGAGGGGTGTAGAGGTGGTGATAACAGACGCTCAGTTGGAGGTGGTAAGTTGCCTTGTGCACGCGAGGCTGCAATCGGGTTATTTTTTCTCTTATCAAGATGAAGATCCTATGGTCGTCTGCCGTTTTCTGCGGTGGCACTCCGTTTCGAATTTTAGGTTGATGACAAGTTGATGCGGTGGTGATTAGATGGAGCATTTCATTTAGCCTCAGATTAGCACCTACCCTTGTTCTCCCTGCCAAAGGTGGCTCGTGTCTGACTGGGCCTAGGTAGTTTACTCCGTGCCTTTCTCCTAGCGTCTCCTTCAAACCTGTCTCCTATATAGGAAAATTGACTCTCGAGAGACGGAGGTTCCTCACTCCCCTGAGAGGCCAGAAGAGTAAGCGTTTGACACGAAGATAGATTACGGTAAACTTATCACCACTTCACAAATATGCTACATATTGTAGGATGCAGTTGGTGCGTTCACGAAATACATAGGCATGTATACAACAAGCGGCGAGGCGCAACAATATTAAACGAGACCTGCGGGATCTCGATCGACCCCATCCCCCGTCCTCATCCTCATCCTCGTCCTTGTCCTCGTTGTTTCCCCCCCCTTTGCCCTTGCCCTTGCCCCCACTCCTGCTCCTGCTCTTCTCTGCCTTTGCCTTTGCCTTCACCTTTGTCTTCACCTTCACCTTTGCCTTTGCCTTTGCCCTCGCCCTCGCCACTGCTATTGAGGAGTTCACTCTCAACCCAGTGGTACGAATTTTTGCCATACTTCCAGAAAGGTTTGAGTCTCATCACCGTAGAGCGTGATCTCTCATCCTGGCGGGGGTGTTCGTCCAAGAAGTTGCGACTAGCTAACAGTTGCTCGTAGCGGTCGCGATCCGTTCCAACCGCTTTGTACAGGTCCCCAGAACAGCTGTAGACAGTGGCCTGGAATCGTACATGGCCAGAAGGATCGTGTACCACCCCATCTCGTGGGTAGATATAAACCAAGTGTGACATCTTCTCCTCGTCACCCTCGCTATCCTTTCTACCAGTGAGTTCTGCGATCAACACAAAGTATGGGCGAACTGGTTCGCCAGCCTGGAAGAGCTCAACGTCCTTCTGGGTAAAAGAAAACGCGTCTCCTCTGCTTGCTTTGGCACGTCTCTTCACTTGAACCATAATGACAGACATCGCAGCTGCTTTCAGAGTATCTGGTTTCTTGAGCAAGACAGGGATCACCAAGTCGACGTATGCCTGTGTCTGGTGACAAATGAACGCCATCCCCCTGGCAAACGCAGCGAAGAGTGCATCCGTGTTCAATATACTCTCGTCTCCAGCCTTTACGAAGTGGGTGAAACGAACCACGGAGTCTTTGAATGCATCACAAAAAGTGGTCTCGTTGTTGGGATCGTCAGACTTGCTCTTTAAGATGGTGGCCGCTCTATCGGAGGTGAAGAGATTCTTGATGAAACTGACGAGGTTACACCCTTGGCTGAAAATTGGTAGGCGGCCACGGTAGTCCTCCAGTACGGTGTCCATATATGCTCGCATGAGGAGTAGACGCATGACAACTTCCCCACGCTGTCCAAGATCTATCCAGTTGCGATCGAGGGCGCTTGCGAGTATCTTCACCATGACATCCAAACGGTCCTTGTCAGAAATCTGAAAATGATGTATCTGTTGGGCCGCCGCTTCGGCAAGGAGAGGTTCTGAGGGATACCCTGATCTGAGGTACTCGCGGTGTTGTGGCACAGAATAAGCAGTTCGCATATGGTTGGCTACCAGCTTAGCTTGTTGGTCCGTTGGTGTGCGGTTCGGTTCGAAATCCAGCCCGAGTAAAACATCCACAACCGCAACTAGTGCCAGTGGAAAATTATCAAAATTTGAGAGGTTCGCGTGAATGTCATGACTTCCTAGTAATTTCCCCCGTGCGAAGGAAACAAGAATCTGGAACTTCTGCTCCTCTCCGGTCAATCCGTAGCCTGTGAGCATCGTCCACCAGCTAGAGGGTATGAGTGGGGTACTGTGATCAGCGCATGAACAAACTCACAGCGGACGACCCCACTTTGCTAAATATTCGATCTTGACGAGGTCATCCGAACATAGCTTGTTGGGGAAGATCTTCATATCAGGTGCACAATCGAAAGGCGTTTCAGTAATCGGCGCTCTCAAATTAGCTACCTGTTCCAAAACACGTTCGGAAGTGGCCATCCGTGGAGGAGGCGCGAGCAGTTGGAGCGAAGACTGTGTGGAAATCAATAGACAAAAGAGGGGCCGGGCGTAGAACTCAGCGACCGCTGAGCACAAGATGTCGAGTCTGGTGCGACATTTTGGAGCATGCGACACGGGTTCGTTTAGCGCATGGGCTTCGTCGATACATATCACGACCTTGACATTCTTGGTGCTCTCGTAGCGCTGCTCCAATGCGTTGAGTAGCTTATCCAGAGAGTCCATCGCTGTCTGACTAGGGTTGGACACGTCGCCAGCCCTCTAAGAGAGTATGTCATATGCCTAGCCCCTGATGAATTGCAATTCGACATACCTTGCACATTTCGATCGCGTTTGCGTAAAAGTTCCGACGATGTGTTGGGTTCCACATCCTATCGCGCCATCCAGTAGCAAACTGCTCTTCAGATATAGATTGTTGAGGAAGTTCGACATGCCCGACTTCATCGGCTGCACATAAAAACAGAGAGGAGAAGAATGCCAGATAATGCCCCTTGATGACATCCGCATTACCATCACTGCGAGCGCTCACTAAGAATTCGCGCAGTAGTTCATCTGCGGGTGGATAAGTAGCGCCTGAACCGATATTAGCGATGCGGTAAAGTAAAAAGGATGAGCGTACGTATGTCACCCTCACTCCGGATATTCATGAGGATGTTACAGACTTTCTTTCCCAGTTCATGGGCCATTCGTGACTTGCCTGTTCCAGAGCTTTGTACCATGGAGCAGATGTTCCCGTATGGAAAATTCTTCTTCATGTCATTTATGTTGTCATAAAGAAGACGATCACAATCCCCCTCGTAAGGCACGTTCCATGCGGCCTGGACAGCTACAGGGAGACCCTAGTGTCCGAAGGTATTGTCAGTGGATATGAAGAGCGCACCCTGCATATCTAGCGATTTTGACTCTGACCCCTGAGTGTCGGGGTCGGTGGCAGGCCCTGTCTGGGATACGTTACGCTGGAGGTAGTCTAGATAGAAGAATTATGTCTGAGACACGGTCAGTAGACCAAATCACTGACCCAATTTTAATACATCTTCGAAAGACTTGTTGCGCCAACCCGTCATGAGCCGTTCCTTCAAATCCTCCCTTTCATCGAGGAGTTTTGTCATTTGATCGCTGCCGTGTAATAGTTCCCTTGCGTGACGGATGATGATAAACAAAAGTGTTTCGACTGTGTTTTCATCGACTGGCATGGATTGAATAGCGCTATCAGCGATGATGTTGCGGTTAATTTCCTTGATTCTCTCTGAGAGGGACGGCCCAGGTTCCATGACTTTTTGTCGTTTGTCACGATGGAAAGTGGAGCCAGAGGGTGTTGCATCGCCAGACATGGTCGGTCTAGTCCACACTGATTAAATCTCCGACTCAGGGGATTTCATCGGGCGGCTCCCGACCGACGAAAACATCCTCGTAGCAGGTTGCGAAACAGTGAGAGGTCAAAGAAACCCGGCTTTGAAGGCAGTTCGTGTCACGATCGTGGTTAACATCCCAAGCCACACAGGGATTTCGAGGGTGGGGGCAGTACAATAGAATCAGACCGTTTCCAGGTTGAGCAGCGGTGGTATACCCTGGAGTTTTCGGAGTAGACAATCATGCTACTGCCGATACGCGGCGTCCATCGCATCAGCAATTTAACAAGTGTCTTATTCTGACTTATTCTAACTTATGGCATCTAATTTGACTTCATTGTTTCATCGAGCATAGCAAAAGTGCGATGAGCCGAATTAGGTCACCAAGATCGTTAGACTGTATCTATGAGGCTTGCTAGGAACACTTAATCAACTGTCATGTCTCGTGTAACTTACAATGGCTAGGAAAATCACTAAAATCTCAAATCATTGGCAGTACTAGATACAGGACAAAAGCTATGTAGTCACAACAGATGAAGTGACAGGATAGTAGTACCAACAAATGGATCAACTGTGTGAACAACTATTGTGCACAGGCAGACACTGTCACATAAAGTGAGCAACAGTTCAACTCATGGTGGTCAAGGACTCACCATCAATGAAAGGCAAAAAGGTTGTCATCATCACTGTCCTCTTCCTGGGTGCCCATTGCAGATGTAGCCAGCATCCCTTTCTTGACATATTTCTGTGCCTCAGTAATGACAAGCGAGAAATTTTCCTCACTTAGTTTGGCAATTGGCTTAAGATAGTTGCAGGTGACATCTCCCCAAGTGGATTCATTGAACTCAAAGTTGGGTCCTTTGGCTACTGATGTGGACCATATAATACCTTGCTTGGTCTCTGTCCAAGTGAATGAAATGTTGCCCTCAGCAATCAGCATGAGGACTTGAAAGACCTTTTGAATGATTAGATAGTAGAGTACACACAGGATCATGCTTACCACTGCACAAGCCAGTGCAAGTGCTGCATGAGGACCATGGTGCTCCTTCTCTAATGCCTGGACTTCTGCTTGGCCTTGAATAAAGTTAAAGTGTGCTGTGAGTGTTTGTAGGACCAGTGGGGACCTCCACAGCCCACTCTACTTCTTCTTGTCAGTGCCTTTGTTCACAGTGAAGAGAAAGTGGTTCTTCATCATCATATCTATGTATCACAAAATCAGCTCACATCTTGGGTTCCAAGAAGTAAAGAGTGTTGAGATCTGGGGATTCTATTCCATTTCCATTCATGCTTCAGACCCAGACTCTAGACTGTCCGAGACATCGGACTATTACACTATCACATTTGACTCATGGCATACGTCATAGATAGGAGATCTATTTGCCATTGGTAGATAAGGCAGACGTGTCATTCCTGCTTACATTCCTTATCTCCTTATCATTTGTCATTCTATCTCTTTATAGATAGAGTACATACATGGACAAACAGTCCACTCATGTATATACATAAGAGAGCTCGAGTATCTCGCTCTCCAGGTTAACAAGTTATCTTACCTCTTGCACTTCGAGTACCCTCAGTGCCCACTACTTCACATCACTTACCGCCTATTCCTCTTGTAAGTTCTCTACAAGCACTACCCACTTCCTCTACCGCTCCCTTTCCTTTGAGCATTCCCTTGGTTAGCCACCAAGGAGATAAAAGAGACTAGCGCATCTCTTTAGGTTATGAGCCCCGAGCACTCTTGAGGCCGGACATACCTTTGACGTCTTCCCCGTCTCCCTCACGCTCGGTGCTATGGAACATAGGCTGGTACAGCTGTTTCTCGAGGTTATTCGCTGCCTCCAAGGGATCTTCCAATCCCTCGTATTCACTTCCCCTACCATTGCCTTAAACAACTTTTACGTCTTCTTAACGGCTCGCGTAGCCTGTTCCTTCTTGGTTTTGGATGGTTTCTTTACTTTTATTGGTGCTTATGCAGCTGCTGACAGAGCAAATTACGTCTTGCAGTTTGCCCTTTACCGCACACCCAATCAGGTTCGTGCAGCACCACCGCCTTCTACGGCGAGACCATCCAGCCCAACTCCTATCCCTTCACCCCCTGCCCGGGTTATCCCGAGACCTCGTGCACCTTCCACAGAGGTTGTTTCCATCATCCAAGAAGATTGAATCTACAGGACGCGGCCTTGCCCTCCTGAAGGACGTATCGTCAACTGCCTGGAAGAGTGAAACTCCCAAGGTTATCGCTTCCATTACGTTTGCCCTGAGTGCGAACACCATTTAGAAGAAGGTGAACATTGCAGTTTACAGACAAACCACCGCGAATTACGACGCACCGGTTCCCAGATCATCTATATCGACGACTCGGATTCTGAAACTCACGTCCAAACCCCTCCAGGTCTTATACCTGTTGAAGGAGAATCTGAGGTTTCACCCCTCGATTTAGAAGAATCCGAGAATTTTTCCCGTGACACCGGATCCCCGGTTTCATCTCCGGAATCATCTCTAGCTTGTCGTCTGGAACTACCCGTCGAAACTCCCCCTTCTTCTCCTCCACCAGTTTACGCTCGCCTTTTGACTCCTCCCCCCAATTATCCTATCGACCCCTACGATCCTCTACATGGAGAACATCTATGGCCAAGTACTCCGGAACTTGAGGAACGCGCCCGACGCTTTGGTGACCCAGGACGTTTTTGAACAGGCTGAATGGTATAAGTCGTTGGAAGTCTTATCCATGACGCATCCAACACTCCCTGTCCGGCGTCTCGCCGAGTTTCCTGTCGTCCACCAAATCCCTGAAGATCCTGCCGAGATCGGTCCCGTCCACTACGATGATCTCGAGAGAGAAAACCAAGCCCCCTTCCTGCAGCAGAATGATACCATGCCGCAGGTAAGAGACCCGAATTCCAATCGGGTTGTGATTCCATTCCGGATCACTTCCGTCGAGGCTGCTACGCCCAACGAGTCCAATTTGGCTTGCTCTTTTCTTTATTCTAATGACGAGACTCTTTTTTCTGCATACTCTGGCGCCGGATGGGCTTTTCCCACCGAGACTTACAATACAACGCCAGATGCTCTCGTACATTACCAGGGATTTGAAGTACTGCGTCGAGATTTCTTTTCACCTATTTTTATGCGCGAACCTCCTTACTCTTATGATCCGGACTTGGACCCACATAGGCTTCTCTTGGACTCGTTGTTCGCTAATTGGGAGTACCCTTCCGCTTCTTGGTTTGACCCCCATAGAACTTGGAATCCGCCTGCTCCCTCACAACGCTTCTGGAATCGCCGGTTTGATACCGAGCAACGAAGACGTTGGTGAGAGGATGCTGCTACCTGCCACTTGGCGCGGCTACAACAGCAGTATCTTGCTGCCGAACTCAATTCGGAACGGCAGGTCTATCTGGACGCACTAACGGGCAATCTAGACCACCCGCGTACCAGAAGACAAGCGGCGATTCGGGGTGAAAACCGAAGACGAAGGAGGAACCATATGTACTAATACAATGGTTTTCTTGGAAACATGGGTGATTGGATACGATATAAGTTGGAGAATCTTGACCAAAGAAGGAGGTACACTTTCACCTTGGAAAAGTTGACTAATGAAGTTTGTATTCAGAAATGGCAACTACCGTTCCCAAAGCAACCGAATACAAGATCGAAGGATCAGTTCTCAGCCGGGTCCCCATCCTTGAAGGACCAGAAAACTATCCCATCTGGTCTGCGAGGGTCCGCTCCATCATCACTTCTATGGGAGCAGGACCTTATATTGACGGTACTTGGGCTAACACCCAAACCATCTCCAACGACGACGATTGGAAGACCGCAGATCAGAAGATTCTTGGTTTGCTTACAATAACGGTTAATGATGTCCTGGTGACAACTGCCCCCACTACGTGGACTACTTATCAAGGCGGTATGCAAACTGCGCCTGTTACCTATTACAGGAGCATGGCACACGCTTTCTGGATGACACTCTCTGATCGTTTTTCCTCAAAAGGAATTTCCGGGCAGTTCTTTTACTTTAACAAAGCCTTACGAACGCGCATCCGGCATAACCATATTGCCGAGGACATTATGTCTTTACAGCAGCACTTTCAGAGTGCCTATAACTCTGGTCTTCGTCTCTCAGAAGAATTGAAGGCCATGATGCTTCTTGCGCAGCTGCCCGATGACTTTGATCCCCTCCGTTCCACTATCATCCATACCACCAACCCTACCAACTTCACCGTCACTACAATCCAACAAGCGATCTTACGTGAAGTTGATATTCGCCACTCGAAAATTCGCCCCCTTTCCTCCCGCATTTCCGAAGTCCAAGCGGGCCCTTCCTCTCAGGTACACCGGACTAACGTCATCCGGGGTGGACCCCCATCCTCTAACCGATGGAAAGGCCAATCAGGCCAACAACACCAGTCCCAACCGGCTGCTGGACCGTCTAGAGGTCAGCGCAATCGCCGTGGACGAGGTGGTCCCTCTCGAGGACCGAGAGAGTTTTACCAACAGCGTCAGGAACAGCGCGAGCAACGCGGGACTGCTCCTGATCGCAAAGGGAAGGGAAAAGTGAAGGCTCATCAAGCAGTCGCGAATACTGTAGTCGGGGAACCAACGTTCCCATCCCTCAACGACCTACCACCAGACTCTATGGAGCTGGACGATGCCGACTTCTCAATAGACACCCATCGTTTTCAAACGATGGAGGTTGATTTCAATGACTTCGACTCTACGGTCGCGCATGCAGGTTGGGGAGGAGAAGATGATGGTATGGATATGCCAGACATGGCAGGACCCTCTCACCAGCGGTTTCGAACCCGCCGCACATCCTTCTAAGGAAGAGACTCGGGATGTTGCGGATCCAGGTGGGGTCTCAGAGGAAAAGTCTAGACGATTGAAGAAGGCCAAGAAACAGGTCATCACTATCGGAGGACTTGCGTCGAGCCACACTATGCCGGGTACCTTTACCCGAGACCTTCCGGTTACTATAACTCCGCAGCCTATAAAGTATATTACTCTTCCCGATGTGTATGATGATGACGTCGCAGAATTTGATGTAGACGTTTCTGGCTGTTATATGGTAGGATCTCGGATCACCACCACTTGTTCTCATTGGATGATTGACAGTGGATGCACTGATCATATCACTCCATACTTAGATGATTTCGTGCACCTCGAACGAGGAATGCGCAAAGCTTCTGTTGCCGATGGAACTGAAGTTCTAATGCACGGACCAGGGAAAGTCATTGCACACCCTGAGGGACTATCTCCTCTTGTCCTTGAACGAGTTTGGTATGCTCCGAAGGCAGCACACCGATTATTGTCCATTCCCACACTGACCTTACAAGGTTTCCGGTGTGAGATTTTAAACAGAGAAACACTGATCTGGAACAAACATGGACGTCTGGTAATCCGGGCTGTAGCCTCATTTCCAGACAACAATCTGCACTGGTTTCTGTCTACTGATAACTCCAGTCAGGTTGCCATGATAGCGACTTTATCGCTGGATAGTGATTTTTCCTTGTGGCACCAACGCATGGGTCATACTTCCAAGAATGCATTGAGACATTTATCGGGTCACACCTCTGGTTGCCCTGACATTGTTGTCCCTCAGTCCACTCTGGTTTGCAAAGGCTGTAGCGAGGGTAAAATGGTTGATCGCCCTTTCGGTCTTTCTGATCATCGGTCGACTCGACCTCTTGCTCTCCTTCACTCTGATCTTATGGGACCTTTTCTGGTCGCGTCACGCTCTCGTGCTCGCTATGTCTTCACTTTGATCGACGATTTTTCTGGCTTTGCTCTCCTGTCTTTTCTTTGGGAGAAGGCTGGTACCCTTGATGCCCTTCGTGCTCAGGTTGCCTGGCTTGAGAATCAGTCTGGTTCTCGTGTCACCTCTGTTCGCTCTGATCAAGGTGGGGAATACATGTCTCTGGACTTTCAGGCATTCCTTTGCGATCGTGGTATCACACACCAGACGTCTGTTCCTCATACTCCACAACAGAATGGACGTGCAGAGAGGTTCAATCGAACTATTATGGAAAAAGCCGAGGCTTTACGCTTGCATGCCTGCCTGCCCAGGATCTTCTGGCAAGATGCCCTGGAGACATCTCTTCATATATATAACAGGCAGCCCATGCGTCGTCTGCAATGGAGGACTCCCATCAAGTTATACTCTGGGAAGATACTGGATATCTCATATTTTAGGGTGTTTGGCTGTTTAGCCTACGTCTTTAAACCACCAGAGATGAGAAAGGACAAACTGTCCGCTAAAGCTGAGGAGATGACCTTCATTGGATATGAACCCAACACGAAAGGTTGGCGGTTCTGGTCTCAATCCAGACACCGGGTCGTTATCTCCACACGCGCCACATTTGACGAAGCTCACTTCCGTTCATGTTCCAGAAGTGATGGAATCGACAGACAGACTGCTATACCACAAGACGCTGCGACCGACCACGATATCGCATCTATGACTAGTGACCAGGATCATAGGAATCCGGACCCTCCACCTGAACGTCACATTATAGTCGATGCACCTGCTCTTGGACATGCACAACAACCAAGAAGATCACAGGCTACACCTTCACATCGCTCCCAA
>JBBPKX010000849.1:0-11510 GCA_038089435.1 Boletus austroedulis | reverse complement strand
GTCGGACTGATGTCAGGGGGTTGGCATTCCTTTTGCAGGAGTTCGGAGAGTTATGCTGCTCGTAACCCAATCACTCAACGGAGTGTAAAGCAGGTGAGTCAGCAAGGTCCGAGAACAAGGCTGCATCGAAAACTCAACGAGGGGTGATCAAAAGAAGGTCCGGAGGTGGAGTTACCTATGAGGAAAGCAGAAACAGAGGACAGGAGATATCAGAAGGCGACAGAAATGAGGGAAGGGATGGGGTGTTCCACTGAATAGTTGATGGTATGGCAGAATGAGTGGCTGAGAAGCCAGGATGAAGTGATCATGTTAGTCCAGAGATACTCCGGGCGGAGTACCAGACATAGGTGGGGCATGAGAGAGCTTCGAGGAGTGAACAGAGGTGGTCGAGAAGACCAGGGGTGAAGTCAACTGCATTGTGCAAACTCTGGGAAGGAGCTCGAGCACATGCAGGACATCAAGGGATGGACTGGGGGAACGGAAGGAAGATCTTCGTAAAAACTCTGGAGGTGCAGAGATGTTGATGACACGAAATGATCTTCAGAGGGGACCGGAGGTGAAGAACACAAGAGCAGTGATCTTCGGTGGGGTGGAGCAAGCAGAACAAGCTCGTTCAAGGGTGTCTGGGATTGACAGAGACTGTATGTGCAAGTGCACGAAGTTCAGTATCAGAGTTCGATCTTTATGTCAGAGTTCGTTAGATAGTGTTGCGAAGAGCTGGACTCAATGGAGTACGTTGGCAACAACACGATCATTGAATGGGAGCAAGTGAAACCAAACGAGACAGAACAAGGGGTATGGAGAGACACTGAGAGAATGGAGGTGAGAAGGACCGAAGTCCAACTCGAGGGTGACCTATCGAAGAGACAAGTCGAGGACGGAGGAATGGAGGTGAGGGGCGGACTTGTGACAAAGACAAAGTCCGGAGATGAACATGATGTTCGGAATGTCACAAAGATGTCCATAACCATGAACACCTAAGACCCTCAAAGGGATGGAGAGCGGAGGTAGGGTGGACTATCACCAGGATAGTCCAGAAAGTGTTCACAACGCTAGGAGAGCCGGCCGGGCAAGTCCAATGCTGAGAAAACTACGGAGTGGTTCGGAGTTACTGAAGGAACGGAGGTTGTTGAGTAGGTGTGATGAAGACAGAAAACATGAGTGAAATGACTGGCAAGTGCAGTTCGAATATACTGTCAGAGGCTGCATCTCCTTCTCCTGGGCTTAAGTCTGACGGAGGTCCGGAGGATAGGGGCTATTTTCGGGACTTGCGAACAAAGTCCAGAATTGGTCAAGCCGGAGATCATAGGTCCGGAGGGTCGAACCGGAACAGAGCAGAGGGGGTGAGGACATCGGCGCAGGACTTATGTGTTGTGCCCTTGCCAGTATTCAATCCTCGTATTTCGGAGATGAGGGAGAAGAGGAGATGTTTGAGGGGACTTCAAGTCCAGAGAAGGGGCATATAGTGACATATAATGGCATACAATGATGTACAATGACGTACAATATTTGAACTAAAGAATACAGGAGGAAATACGGAGGTTTATATACAAAGTCCTATGGTGTCCGGAGTAAGTCCGGACCGGAGATGACTAAGGAGGAAGGGCAATATACATAGGGTTTGTAAGACAGAATGGAGAATGTACAAACTGACAACATAGCCTGAATAAGCAAGAGGGTCAGAAGACAGGATATACCGAATGTCCGGAAGGCTATGTGACAGAAGACGGAAAGGTGACGAGAACAGATCTAGAACAAAAGGAGAAATACTATAAACGAAAGTCCGGAGGGCAGAGAGATCTCCGTAGCAAGTCTGGATGGGTCGAAGGGCCGGAATGGAACCCCTGGTGGAGGATCCAATGGAGGAGACTGGAGTTCGATGGGGCTGGTCGGAGATGGTCGGAACAGGGGTTGACACGGTACATGACAACTCCTTGAAATGGGATTCAAGGGGACCCTGGCTGATCCAGGAGTATATATCAAATGTGATGGAAAGCATTTGGTTATTCTTGTCTTTTATGTTGATGATGCTTTATTTTTAGGTAGTGATAAAGCTCTAGTCCTCAAGTACAAGAAACTGTTTATGAAATGTTGGGAATCTTGCAATTTAGGCAAGGTCACTAAATATCTAGGAATAAGGATTACCAGAGATTGCCGAAAACGTTCTCTGAGATTGGACCAAATCTCATACACTATTAAGGTCATTGAGTGTTTTGGCCAGACAAACTGTAAACCAGTTTCTACTCCTCTACCTGCTGGTTACCAACCAAGACCCAACATTAACACATCATCTCCTGTTCTGAAGCAGAAGTATCAATCAGTTATTGGTTCACTTCTCTATATCATGCTCGGAACAAGACCAGATCTTGCTTACTCAGTGATCAAAATGTCCCAGTTCTCTGCGAATCCTTCCAAGGAACATTTGCAGAAGGCGCTTTATATAGTGCACTATCTCACACATACTACAAACCTGTGCTTGAGATACACTGGAGATGGCTCTAACAATGGGTTCATTGCATATTCTGACACTGATTGGGCTGGAGATATTGAGACATCTCGATCTACTACTGGTTACTCTATCTTCTTGGCTAATGGGATTGTATCCTGGTTATCAAAACACCAAAAGAGAGTTTGACTTTTGTCCACTGAAGCAGAATATTGTGGTATGACAGAGTGCACCAAACAAATCCAATGGATTCGCAATCTCTTTGAAGAACTGATGTTCCCACTTTCCACAATTCCCCTGTGTGTTGACAATCAGGGAGCCATATTCCTTGCTTCAAATCCTGCTCAAGAAGGATGTATGAAACACATTCATATCCCTGAACATTATATATGGGAGGCTGTTGAGTTCAAAGAGGTAGAAATCTTCTATGTTTCCTCTAACCAACAGTTGGCAGATATCTTCACAAAGAATCTGACCAAGGAACCTTTTGAGCATGGATACAAGTATTTGATGTTATCATCATCATGAGCACTAATGTTTCTAGTGAGGAAGAGTATTGAGATCTGGGTATTCTATTCCATTTTCATTCATATTCCAGACCTAGACTCTAGACCGTCCATTGTATTGGACTATTACACTATCACATTTGACTCATGGCATACATCATAGATAGGAGATCTATTTGCCATTGGTAGATAAGGCTGTTTAGTCATTACAGCTTACTTTTCTTATCTCTTATCCTTCATCATTCCTATCTCTTTATAGATAGAGTACATACATGGACAAACAGTCCAGTAGTGTATATAAGAGAGCTCAAGTATCTTGCTCTCTAAGCAGGTTAACAAGTTATCTTGCCTCTTGCACTTCAAGTATCCTCAGTGCCTACTACTTCACACACTTACTCACCTACTCCAAGTGTAAGTTCTCTACATTAAGCACTCTACTTCCTCTACTGCTCCACCTATTCTTTATTTGAGCATTCCCTTGGCTAGCCACCAAGGAGAGAAAGAGACTTGCGCATCTCTTTAGAATATACTTAGAAACCCAGCTAAGGGGTTAGCAGACATGGACTTGAGGCAAGATCTAGATCAGTCCAGCCAAGGCAGCATGGCTTAAGGCTATGCAAACCCTTGATGTCATAGCCCTGGAACATGTCAAGGCAGTGATCAGCTGTACATAACCCTGAGGGTATGTCCATCCCAAAATAGCCCCTATGACTTGGACTGACTTACCACAACTCATCCCCTCGTCCTATTTCACATGTCTCTGCTCTAATGCTTTGCCTCATGTACCAGTAGCAGTAACCGCTCATATATAGCCTTATGTAGTAGCACAGCCATGTACTATAGAGTATAAATACCAGGCCCAAGACAACAAGACACCCCAGTCTTGTTCTCCTTGGAGATTTCCCTCCTCACTTCTGCACTTGCATACACCCCACCTCAAGCATACTAGCTCTTAAGTGAGTTGGTCGTTTCATTAGAACAAGACTGTCCTTACCTGCCAGACTAGCTACCCACCAGACAAACCATCCAGTTGTCATGTACCATGTCAACCCCTATTCTGACCATTTCTGACCAGCCCCATCAAACTCCAGTCATCTCCATTGGAGTCCCCACCAGGAGTTCCACTCTGGTTCTTCGATCCACCCAGACTTGCTATGGAGATTCCTCCACCCCTCTGGACTTTTGTTTATAGTATTTCTCCTTTTGTTCTAGATCCATTCTTGTCACCTTTCCATCTTCTGTCACATAGCCTTCTGGTCATTCAGTATTTCCCTTCCTCCATCTTTTGTGCTTATTCAGGCTATGTTGTTGGTTTGTTCATTCTCCATTCCATATTACAAACCCTATGTACATTGCCCCTCCTCCTTAGTCATCTCCAGTCTGGACTTACTCCAGATACCATGGGACTTTGTATATAAACCTCTGTATTTCCTCCTGTATTCTTTAGTTCGAATATTGTAATGTCTTCTGTATGTTATTATAAGTCACTTGATGCCCCTCCTCTGGACTTGAAGTCCCCTCAAACATCCCTCATCTCCATCATCTCCAAAATATGAGGATTGAACATTGGCAAGGGTATGACACACAAGTCCTGCACTGATGTCCTCATCCCCTCCACTCTGTTTCAGTTCGACCCTCCAGACCTATGATCTCTGGCTTGACCAATTTCGGACTTCACTCACAAGTCCTGGAAATAGCCCCTATCCTCCGGACCTCCATTGGACTTAAGCCCAGGAGAAGGAGAAGGCAGCCTCTGACAGTATATTCGAACTAAACTTGCCAGTCCTTTCACTCACAATTTTCTGTCTTCATTACATCGACTTGACAACCTCCATTCTTTCAGAAACTCCGATCTCCTCTGTAGTTTTCTCAGCATTGGACTTGCCCAGCCAGCTGTCCTATGTTGTGAACACTTTCTGGACTATCCTGGTGATAGTTCACCCTATCTCCACTCTCTGTTCCTTTGAGGGTTCTTAGGTGTTCATGGTTATGGACATCTTTGTGATGTTCTGGACATCATGTTCATCTCTGGACTTTGTCCTTGTCACAAGTCTGCCCCTCACCTCCATTCCTCCATCTTCAACTTGTCTCTGAGATAGGTCACTCTCAGGTTGGACTTCAGTCCTTCTCACCTCTGTTTCTCAGCATCTCCCTGTACTCCCTGTTCTGTCTCGTTCAGTTTCACTTGCTCCCATTCAATGATCATGTTGTTGCCGACATACTCCATTGAGTCCAGCTTTTTGCAACACTATCTAATGAACTCCAACATAAAGATCAAACTCTGATACCGAACTTTGTGCACTCACACATATGGTCTCTGTCAACTCTAGATGCCCCTGGACAAGCTTGTTCTGCTTGTTCCATCCCACTGAAGATCACTGCTCTCATGTTCTTCACCTCTGGTCCCTTCTGAAGATCATTTTGTGTTGTCGACATCTCTGGACCTCCAGAGTTTCACAAAGATCTTCCTCCTGTTCCTCTTGTCATCCTGCTATGCTTGAGCTCCTTTCTAGAAGTTCACATGATGCAGTTGACTTCACCCCTGGTCTTCTCGACCACCTCTGTTCACTCCTCAAAGCTCCTTCATGTCTCCACCTATGTCTGGTACTCTGCCCAGAGTATCTCTGGACTAACACAACTGCTTCATCCCAGCTTCTCAGCCACTTGTCCTGCCATACCATCAACTACTCAGCAGAACACCCCATCCCATCCCCCATTTCCAACACCTCCTGATCCCCTATCTTTGTTTCCATTTTCCTCATAGGCAACTCCATCTCTGGACCTTCTTTTGGTCACCTCTTATTGGGTTTTTGATGCAGCCTTGTCTTCAGACCTTGCTAACTCACCTGCTTTACACTCCATTGAGTGATTGGGTTACAAGCAACATAACTCTCTGAACTCCTGCAAAAGGAATGCCAACCCCCTGACATCAGTCCAACACCGAGACACTGGTACCAGCATCATTTCAACAGCTCTGGTCCCAACTCCATCTCACTGTCACCTTCGGTATCCTTGTAGTACACCTGTGCTTCATGCACACTTATGCTTTCATGTACACTTTAGAAACACCTTGGAAATCCCCCTGGACTTCAATGCCACCCAGCCATGCACATTTGCTGCATTATACAGTTCTTGGACTGCACTTGGTCCTCTCAGTTTCATCTCCTTCTTCCTGGATTGCTCCATTGCCTCTGCTCCGGAGTTTTCAAGTCCAGTTGAAGATCTCATCAGGATGGCTTCCCCCTCTTCCCTAACCCCATTTTTTATATTTTTGCCTTCTACTTGCACTTGTCACTGCACTCCAGGATTCCCTTCTAGGATTCCACCCTCTGTTCATTGCCATTTTCTAGATCACTGACAGTAGGTCTCATCTCTGGACCTCTGGACTTTGCACCTTTGGACTCCACCATCTGTCACTTCGAATTTGGCACCCCTTTTTTGCTGTGCCATTTCTGCACTTTCTGGATCTTCTCGTTCTAGGATTTCCACCCTCTGGCCACTCCCACTTCACTTCCAGTCATTGATACTCCCTTATTAAGGGGAGGATAAGGACTCCATCCAACAAGCTTTAACTCTGGTTTTCTCTGGTTTTTCTTGGTCATTTCTGATTCCTTTCATCCTTTCTGTTTTCATCATTGTCATTGTGAACATCCCTAACCTGGACAGTATCACATTATTGGCCTCTGACATCCCATTTTTGGACCTCAGGATTCTCTATTGGACCCTCCAGTCACCTCTGGACTTTATCATCCCTCACCAGACTTCATTATCACTCACAGGACCTTACACCTCCAACCTTATCCCCTCTCTGTCGACATCTGCTCATCCGATAAGTGGTTTTCTCCAATCATGGCACCCCTGTGATCATCTTTGGACCCTCACACTCCCATTCATCATTCCCACTGGTTCACTGACAACTCTGAAGTTGCTATCAGCATTTCTGGACTTTGTCACCAGTATCTAGACCTTCATTTCTCTAGGTCAACCCTCTGCTTTATTAGGTCTTCTGTCACTTTTAGGCCTTGTCTCTATTGCATTAGGTATCAGTCCATTTGGTTCATTCACCAGATTGCTTGCCCTTTCTGTATGCAACTTGAGACACACCCTTTATTGGTATGTCCACTTCTCCAAGGTTTTTTCTCACACCTCTGGACTTGTCACCAACACCCAGACCTTTGATCATCAAGGTCCCCCTCAGTTTCCCTTTTGGTTCTTTGCTCATCATGGACCTCATCTCTCCTGCATTGCATATGCCCTTTGATCTCCCATCGTTGGACCTCTTTGTCTTTCTGTATGCACTTTGGGACACCTCTGTTCATCCTAGCTGGCCCCCTCATGACTCCAGAATTAGTCACTCTTCTCTGGATCTCCAATCATGAACTCTGCTTTACTCTGCTTTGCCAGCTCCAGACTTCATTCTATTCAAGTCCACCTGTTCATTCTCCTGGTTCTTGTCCTTTTGGATACCACTTGACACTCTTGGATCATTCTTCCACCTATGCATCCACCTCCATCTTGGTTTCATTGCTTCATCTTCGAACTCTAGATGCTCCTGTACTCTCTGTCCCCTGCCTCTGCCAACCTCTGAACGACATTTTGTGCACTTTTGCACACCTCCATCCACACACTCCATGCACCTCCATCATGCTTTGGCACATTTGAGTCTGTTTATGCCTTCTTCTACTCTTTCATGGGTTAAAGTTGGTCGTTTTTGTCATTCTGGACTTCATTTTTCAGCATTTTGGCACCTTTTTGAAAGATATCAACCCATTATAGCATCATTCTGGACCATTTTCTCTGTCCATTCTGCTTGTGAATGCTGCTGAATATCCATTTAGTATGCTCCAAGCACCTCCAATGTGCTCTTTTCCAGGTTCTTTTTTCAGACTTCCCTATTAAGGGGAGGATAAGGACTCTGCTCGTGACCATTTCAGTAATTTCTAGGTCCATTTTAACACCAGCACAGCTTGCGAAGTCCCTCTAAGCATGAGTCATACCTAGTTGACACCCTTGTGGCCCTTTGTCTGAGCACCTCTGTTATGATCTCCAGACATTCCTGTCCAACTCTGGTCCTACTCCTAGTCCAGAAAAATGAGCCCCAGTGCACCATCATCTGTTCATCCCCCACATCCTTCCATTGATCTAGATGTTCCCTGAAGACTCTGTCATCCATCCTTGAAGATACCTCTGCTCTTATTGTTATTCCTCAGACACTTTCCAAGTATCACCAGAACTCCGGTCTGACCTCCAGAGCTTCTCCTCCATCATTTCCAGTACTAAGGAACTCTTCTGGAACATTGTCATGTATCTTTCTGGACCCCAGTCTTCTATATCATGATCATGATGCATACCCCCTGTCCCCATTGAGTCAATATTGATCACCACGAACCCTTCTGACTATCCCTGCTCACCTTACCTCTTTCCAAGCTGTTTCGGCTTCATCTCCAATGTTTCCAGCACAAACTCTGGTGATGTTGCTCAGCCCATTGAGATAAACTTCATGATAGTCCTGCTTGTCTTCATTATGGTTCCCCATCTTCCTGGTGATCATCATCCATCATCGACTCCCCCAGTTCATCTGTTTAACTCTGTCAGTCATGCCATGGTTAGTCAGTCACACTCCAGTGCTCCATTCACCATCTCCATTCCTTGGTCACTCCTTGGAAACTCTGGACTGATGCCACTGACTGAGTGAAGCTTTGGTTCACTCAAGAGTTATTTCTTTCCACCTTTGCAGGTTTTTACTCTCCAGGTCCTGACACCTCCTTATGCTCTATTCCATGAGCTCCTTGACCTTCGTGTCAACTCTGGTTGGACTTCCTCCTGGACACCTGCACCTCTGTTATGCCTCCAAATACACTTATTATGATCAGTATGATATGTTCTCCATTTCCTCTGTCTCTGCTTCTTTGTTTTTCATCTATCTGAATATCTCTGTTATTCTTAGATATTTCTTTGCTTTACTTCATTATTCTTAGATATTTCTCTGCTTTACTCCGATATTTTCCATTTTCTCCATTCATTCCATTTTGTAGACTTTATTGATAACAAGAAAAAGACAAAAGAACACACCTCTACATATCTACTTCGTTCTCCTGTTCTTTTTCTCCTTCCTTTGCTTCCTTTTTCCTTGTTTTCTTTTCTGTCTCTTTTTTTGCTTCCTTATCCATTTCTGTTTTGTCCTATTCTTCTTCCTCTCCATCTGTGTCCTCTTCCATTCCATCTCTGTTCTCCTCCATTTCCTCCATTTCTGCCTTTGTCACCTCCATTCCTGCTGTCACTTGCATCTCCATCTGGACCTGTGCCTTGTTCTAATGCTCCTTGTGGTCCTCCCTCATCCCAGCAACCTCCTCATGAAGTCCTCTGACCTCATCCACTAAGTCCCTCAGCACCGCCGCAATCTCCTTCACCACTTTCGTCAACTCTGGGTCTCCAGTCCTCCAAGATGGACCAGCTGGTACCTCAACATATGTGCAATTTCTCTTGCGCTGTTCTTCTTGTCATGGTGACCCATCTTCATTCTGACCCCTCCAGCACATTATGTGTGCCTTGACACACTCTCTGCACACCTTCCCCTTCGTTCCTTGAGTGGGCTCCGTGCATGCCAAACACTGCTTCTTGTAGTGCTGACACTTCTCTGCCACTGTCCTCTGGGTGCTCCGATCCATTTCTGGCTCCTCCTCATCACTGCTTTCATCCTCCGATGTAAATACGATTGGATTCGACTATTTCCATTAGCATGACACCAATTCCAAAACTCCTAGGCACTTACCGATTCTCCAGCCTTCCCCCTGCCCTTTTCCTTCATTTTGGCTTCACACTCCCTTCTGGTGTGCTCCTCTGCCAACATCTGATGCGCTTCCTCCAAGTTCCATTGGCACTTTTCTTCCTCATGCCATTTCCACTCTTCCTCCTTGCATCATTTCCATTCCTCTTCTTCCTTATGTAGCCTTACACATCTCCAATGCTCTGTTGCCTTTGCATCCCACAGCTCCTCACTGTTGTCATCGCATTCCACAAGCTTCATGTCAGGCCATGTCTTGACATCATTGATGTCAGACATGATAGGTAAAGAAAGAAAATTGACAAGTGCCAAACTCCAAATGGCCTTGTTATATAATCCATTTCAAACTCTGCTTGTTGATTGTCATGTATCATGTCTTGCTTCCAAACTCCAGCTTGGATCAACAAGGTGTGGACCTCCACTCCACACATCCACCCATTCCACTCCACTCTAAGCAAGTCATACTTGGACCATGTTCCACCCTGTAAGCCTCGAGGGCTTGGCCTTAATGGGGGGGCACTGTCATGTACTGTGTCAACCCCTATTCCAACCATTTCCAACCAGCCCCATCGAACTCCAGTCATCTCCATTGGAGTCCCCACCAGGAGTTCCACTCCAGTCCTTTGATCCATCCAGACTTGCTATGGAGATTCCTCTGCCCCTCTGGACTTTTGTTTATAGTATTTCTCCTTTTGTTCTAGATCTGTTCTCGTCACCTTTCCATCTTCTGTTACATAGCCTTCCGATCATTTGGTATTTCTCTTCCTCCATCTTTTGTGCTTATTCAGGCTATGTCATCAGTTTGTTCATTCTCTGTTCTGTCTTACAAACCCTATGTACATTGCCCCTCCTCCTTAGTCATCTCCAGTCTGGACTTACTCCAGACATCATAGGACTTTGTATATAAACCTCCATATTTCCTCCTGTATTCTTTAGTTCAAATATTGTAATGTCTTCTGTATGTCATTATAAGTCACTTGATACCCCTCCTCTGGACTTGAAGTCCCCTCGAACATCCCTCATCTCCATCATCTCCAAAATACAAGGATTGAATACTGGCAAGGGTGCAACACACAAGTCCTGCATCAATGTCCTCATTCCCTCTGCTCCATTCCAGTTTGATCCTCTGGACCTATGATCTCTGGCTTGACCAATTCTGGACTTTGCTCACAAGTCCCGGAAATAGCCCCTATCCTCCGGACCTCTGTTGGACTTAAGCTCAGGAGAAGGAGAAGGCAGCCTCTGACACCAGTCGACTAAAGGAATTTGAATTCACCAGTAGGCTTCCCCACCAAGAATGTCTAGAGTACTAAATACCTACCCAGTGTTGTACTACCATATCAAAGACCTCCTCAAGTACTCCCTTGCCAGCACCAGGGGATTCCCAGATCCCATAGCAAGAGCCAGACCATCAACAGTAACCCTCAATGACCTTGTACCAGATTGGCCAGTTGAGCTCAAAGTAGAGGACAAAAAGGACCTATAGGTAAAGTAACAGCATTCTGCCTTATCCAAAGGGGAATCACATCAGGAGCTCATGAAGCCCACCACTAGTTACTCTATCCAGAATCAGATGCAGAACAACCAGAAGAGGAAAGGAGATTGGAAGAGTCTGAAAGTTTATCAGACTACTGTACTAGTTTAGATGAAGGGCTCAGGACCATAAGGGAAAGTAGTACCCTCGGACCAGACGACTTGCTGTCCACCCTTGTTGAGACTAAAGCCAGCCTTCAAGGGGACGTAGTAGAACCCTATGATCACGAAGTCAGTACAC
>JBBPKX010000848.1:0-11512 GCA_038089435.1 Boletus austroedulis | reverse complement strand
CACTGCCCCTGTCACAAAGTCCGATGCGTCTGTTTCCAGGCAGAACTGCTTATCTATATCGGGATATGCAAGGATAGGGGCAGTGGTAAATCTTTCTTTTAGTTTGTTGAAAGCCTTTTGTTGGCGATTCGTCCATTCAAACGTAGTATCCTTCTTCATCAGGTCATTAAGTGGGCGTGCGATCTGCGCGTACCCTTCTATGAATCTGCAATAGAAGTTGGCCAATCCAAGGAAACTGCATACATTCTTTACTTTGGTCGGCATTGGCCATTCTCTGATGGCTTTGACCTTTTCTTCGTCCATCTGAATTCCTTCGGAGGTGACAATCATTCCTAGGAACTCCACTTGTTTTACTCAGAAATAGCATTTTTTGGATTTTATAAATAGATCGTTTTCGGCGAGGCGTGTGAGCACCTTGAGTACGATTCAATCATGCTCCTTTTGGTTTTTGGTTTTGGTGAAGATCATGATGTCATCGATATAGACGACACATACATCCTCCATGTCCGCAAATAGCTCATTCATCATTGTTTGAAAGGTTGTGGGGGAGTTGCATAATCCGAAGTACATCACCAAGGGTTCAAATGATCCCCTGTGGCAAACGAATGTGGCCTTCCATTCGTCTCCTTCTTTGATTCATATGTTGTTATATCCCCATTGGAGGTCCATCTTCATAAAGAGTTTGGCTCTGGCTAATTTATCGACGAGCTGGGATATGAGGGGTAATGGGTAGTTGTTTTTAACTGTAAATTCATTTAGATAATGGTAGTCCTGCACCATTCGTTTTCTTCCATCCTTCTTTGGTATGAAGAATACAGGCAATGTTTGCGGCGATTTAGAGGGTTGGATATAACCCTTTGAGAGTTGATCATTTATGAAGTCACTGACTTCTTTCTGCTGCACAGGATCAAGGGGTATCAGTCTTCCCTTCTTTGGCACGAAGTCCAGTTTCAAATCTATGGCGTGATCCCATGGTTTCCTAATCAGCATTTGTTCCGATTCTTTCTTTGAGAATACATGGAGGTATTTGTGATACTCCTTTGGGACAAGTTCCTCTGGTGGTTATTTTTATCCATTAGCTCCGCAAGCTTCTTGTCAACCTGCTGCCCTTTGCACATCTCTGCGAGTGTCTGCGCATCGGTTCTCTCCATTTGATTAAGATGGTGTAGGAATGGGTTTCTGCATTTGGTCGGGCACCTTGTCATTTGCACCATCTGTTCCTCCCAATCTATCTCTGGATTATGATGCTTTAGCCACGTGAATCCGAGGATTACTTTGTTCTTTCCAAGGTTGGCAATCTCGGCTTTCATCTCTTCTCGGTGTCCGTCATATTCCATTACAACGCGTGCATAATGCTTCAGTGTTCCGGCACTGTTTCTCATTCCGTCTGTGTTATAAAGAATGATAGAGCATGGTAGCAGCTTCAGCGGTACCTCATTTTCTTCTGCCCATTTCTGATCTATAAACGTCATGTGTGATCCAGAGTCTAGTAGTGCTTTCACTGAGGCTTCTTTTCCATTTTCAGTGTAAATGGTGATCGGCAGCTCGATCTCCCTTTTCTTTGTAGGTTCTTCTCTCATTTCAGCTGCTATGGCAGCTAGATGACGCATGTCGATATCCGTCGGCTGTAGGCGGCAGGGTTTTCCTTGGATAATAGTTGGCATAGGTTCGTATCCGTCTGAGATTAGTGACATAGCATGTACATCTGAGCTTCTTTCGGCAGAGTGGTCGCTCAGCTCCTCCAGACTGCTCAAGCTTTTTCCGAGCTCGAGGGCATGGATTGAAATAGTGCTTTCACTTATTCCATTGTCATTCCTTTGCAAGCACGAGGGATGTCTTCTTCATCGCTCCATGATGTGGCAGGTTGCACATCCATCATTCGGGTGGATCACGTTTTCACTCTTACACAGTTGGGTTTATGTTCTCCTTTCGTCCAGGAGCAGTCTGGGCATTTGGTCAATCCTTGCCGACAATCTTTTGCAAAGTGACCGGGCTTTCCACAGTTAAAGCATGTACTGATCCGTGCTCGCGTCTTCTTGTATTTCTTTCCTATGCGTGCTTTTCCTTTTCAGATCATGGCAACTTCTTGTTCATCATCCTCAGGTTCTGGTTCCTCTTCCATCTCCATGCGATCTACGTCCATGGCAAAGGGGTCCCATCTAGCGGTTGTCCCATTATGGATGAAAGAAAGGAGTTGCCTCCTTGTTCCGATAACCCTATATTTTTCCAGATAATCTGGTACAGTCGCCGGTCTGGGTCCTTCCATGAGGATGCGGTTAATGATCTTTTGATCAATGTTCTTTTCGATGATGGAGATAAGATGTGATGTGTCCATTCCTGTTTGGGGTTCATATTCCATGAACTTGATGATCCAGTCATCTATTGGCATCTTTCCCTGTTTTAACGATTGCAATTTCGCTCTGGCCCATTCTTGTTGATTCACAGATCTAAAGAGGGCTTCGATCTCCGTTACTAGGGTCATCCAGGTATAGGTTCCTCCCTGTGAGATGAGATCTAACTTTGTTCAAGCAAAGCCTCCAGCCTTTTGTCCTTCTAACCGAGATAGGACAGCGATTACGGCCTTCTGGCTGGCCAGTGGAAACACTGCAGCATTCTCATGTAACCACGATTGGATTTTCATCCACCACTCCTCAAATTTTGATCGCGATCCATTATAGGATCCGGAGTCTACAAAAGCTTTGCTAAGCTTTGGCGCTGTAGTGGGGTTTGCTGCTGATAATGCCTGCAGGGCGGTGATTTGGGTAGATGCTTGGTTAATCTGATTTTCCAATGCGGCGATAGTCGCTGCCTGCCTCCTTGTCGTAGTATTACTCTGGGCGAGTGCTGCCTGAGCATTGTTGTGTCTTTTTGTCAGGTGGTCGAATAAATTAAGGAGGTCATTGGCTAGCATGGCATTGATCTGTATCACCTGAAGATTGGCTACAAAAGCTTGGCGATCAAAGGGATGACTCATCACTGTCTATGGGAAATGGGGTGGCGCGTCTGATGGGTCTCGGTGTGTATGGAGTTTGATCCGAGATTTGATCGTCCAGTTCCCGTAGATGGTTAAGTGTTCTTTCGGCTATCTCCTGGGTCCTCCTCGTTGCCCTTGCAGCTAGAGTTCTTTCTCTGGCAAGGATATAGCGATGACGGAAGGCCCTTCTTCTTTCTGCTGGGCTCTGTCCGATGGTATATCTCGGGGTTAATTCTGTCCCTTCGTCTCTTAGTATGGGTCTTTGATATGGTCCTTTGTCAGAGTCTGAACTTTCTGGGTTCTCTCTCCTTTCGGCAATCTGTGGGGTTTGCAGTTCCTCGATCAGATGCTGTGGCACTTCTTCAATCACGCGTTCTTCTCTTTGGATTGGGATGGGTTCTTCTACTATCTGGAATTCCACGTATAGTAGCCTAATATGGACAATAGTGACGAGGTTGCCTAAGTGTCGAGTGGGGTCTGAGAGGAGTAATGATATCACAAGCAAGAGGCTCATGAGGGCGAAACCAATGGAGGTAAGGAGCAGGATGAGGAGGATGGGGTGTAGGAGCTCTCTCTCTAATTCATATTCACTCCTGAATGTTTGCACACGCCGCATGGACCCATTCTCTGAGTTTGGCTGCTCTGGCGGCGTTCCGGTCTCTCTCCTCAGCAAGGTGTATCCCCTCCTGAATAAGATCGTTAATCTCCCGTTGTAGCCTCTTTCTAGTCGCACGTCTAAATCTGCTTGCCTCAGTTGTCGATCCACGACGTCTGTGCCTGATTACGTAGGACCAGTCTACTGGTTCTTCGAGAAGTGGGGCTAGTCGATCAGGGGTAGAGGGGCGGTAGGACGGTGTGCCTTCTTCGTGCTGGAATGGGATTACGATGTCCCCGTAGAGGTCTTCCTCGTTCTCAACTAAAGTGGATGGTGTGTCGTCCGGGCCTAGGGTGCTTCTGTCCCTGGCAGTCCTTAAGCCTTCGTCTAAACTAGTACAATAGTTGGATAATTCTTCCGACTCTTCTGATCTCTCTGTGGCTACCTCTCTTTCCTCCGGTTCCGATTCCAGGTAGAGTAGCTGTAGTGGGCTTCGTGAGCTCCTGATGCGATTCCCCTATGGATAAGGTGGAATGCCATTACTTTACCTGTAGGTCCTCTTCGTCTTCAACCTTTAACTCTATTGGCCAATCCGGTATGAGGTCTTTGAGAGTGACGGTGGATGGACCAGCCCTGGCTACTGGGTCGGGGAAACCTCTTGTTCCAGTGAGCGAGTATTCGAGTAAATCTTCAACACAGTAGTACAACACTTGACTATGTTTAGTACTCCTGACAAGTGGAGGGGAGGTCCCTACTGGTTAACCCTGGGTTCTTTGGTCAACTTGTAATCTTCCGGCGGGTAGCTAGTCCGGCGGGTAAAGGTCAGTCTTGTTCTAATGAAACGACCTAACTCACTTAAGAGCTGGACGCTTTGAGAAGAGGCGTTCAGGTGGATGTGAGAGAGGGAAATATCGAAGGAGAACAAGACTGGGGTCTTGTTCCGCCTCGAGCCTGGTATTTATACTCTACTGTACAGGGCTGTGTTTGGTCCGTGCTAGCGAGGCTATACTACGATATTTATGCTATTGATACACGAGGCAAAGCACTGGGGCAGAGACGTACAAGTTAGGACGGGGGCAAGTCATTTTGTATGAGTTTGGAGTCATCCCGAGTCATAGGGGCTATTTATGGATAGGTGTGTGCTGGCAGCATACAGCCGCACATAGCCTCTCTGTCATGATCTGGGGTGATGACGTCAGGGGTGTCATAGCCTTGAGCCATGCATCCTTGGTCTGGGCTGGTCGAGACTCCTCCTCGAGTTCGTGTCTGCTAACCCCTTAGCTAAGTGGTGAATACAAAGGGAAAAGAAAAAGAAACTAAGTAAGTGTCCGTTAAGCATCGGATAACATATAGGAAGATTGAGGAAACGTTACACATGCAGGATGGGGAAATGAGGATGATGGTATGGAGACCGTGGATCTCGCAGGACCCTCTCACCAGTGGTTTTGAACCCACCATACATCCCTGTGAGGAGACCCAGGATGTTATGGAACCAGGTGGGGTCTTGGGGACGAAAAAGAAACGGACAAAGAAGGCCAAGGAACAAACCATCACCATCGGAGGACTTGCGTTGAGCCTTGCTATGCTGGGCACTTTTGCCCGAGACCTTCCAGTTACTATAGCTCCGCAGCCTATTAAGTATATTACTCTTCCCGATGTATATGATGACGATGTTGTGGAATTTGATGTTGACGTTTCTGGCTGTTACATGGTAGGATCTAAGGTCACCACAACTCGTTCTCATTGAATGATTGACAGTGGATGCACTGATCATATCACTCCATATCTAGATGATTTCGTGCATCTTGAGAGAGGAACTCGTAAAGCTTCTGTTGCCGATGGCACTGAAGTCCTTATGCACAGACCAGGGAAAGTTATTGCGCACCCTGAGGGACTTTCTCCTTTAGTCCTTGAACGAGTTTGGTATGCACCGAAGGCAGCACACCAATTATTATCAGTACCCACACTGACTTTACAAGGTTTTCGGTGTGAGATTTTCAATAGAGAAATGCTGATCTGGAACAAACATGGATGTCTGGTAATCCGGGCTGTAGCCTTATTTCCAGATAACAATCTGCACTGGTTTCTGTCTACTGATAACTCTGGTCAGATTGCCATGTTAGCAACTTTGTTGCAAGAGAGCAACTTCTCTTTGTGGCACCAACGCTTGGGTCATTCTTTCAAGAATGCATTGAGACATTTGTCGGGCCACACCACTGGTTGCCCTGACATTGTTATCCCTCCATCTATTCTGGTCTGTAAAGGTTGTTGTATGGGTAAAATGGCTGATCGTCCTTTCAGTCTTTCTGATCATTGGTCAACTTGCCCCCTTGCTCTCCTTCACTCTGATCTTATGGGACCTTTTCCAGTTGCATCACATTCCCATGCTCGCTATGTCTTCACTTTGATCGATGATTACTCTGGCTTTGCTCTCCTGTCCTTTCTTTGGGAGAAGGCTGGCACCCTTGATGCCTTTCGGGCACAGGTTGCCTGGCTTGAGAATCAGTCTGGTTCTCGCGTTACCTCTGTTCGCTCTGATCGGGGTGGGGAATATCTGTCTCTGGACTTTCAGGCGTTCCTTCGCAATCATGGTATCACTCACCAGACATCTGTTCCTCACACTCCTCAGCAGAATGGACGGGCAGAGAGGTTCAACTGCACTATTATGGAAAAAGCCGAGGCAATATGCTTACATGCCTGCCTGCCCAGAATCTTTTGGCAAGATGCTCTGGAGACTTCTCTTCATATTTATAACAGGCAGCCTATGCGTCATCACAAGTGGAGAACTCCCATTGAGTTATACTCTGGGAAGATACCGGATGTCTCATATTTCTGGGTGTTTGGCTGTTTAGCCTACGTCTTCATACCACTGGAGATGAGAAAGGACAAACTGTCCGCTAAAGCGGAGGAGATGACCTTCATTGGATATGAACCAAACACTAAAGGTTGGCGGTTCTGGTCACAAGCCAGACACCAGGTTTTCATCTCTACTCGTGCCACATTTGATGAAGCTTGCTTCCGCTCGTGTTCCAGAAGTGATGGAATCGACAGACAGACTGCTATACCACAAGACACTGCAACCGACCTTGAATCCGCATCTACGATTAGTGACCAGGAACAAAGGAATCCGGACCCTCTGCCTGGATGTCACATTATAATCGATGCACCTACTCTCAGGCATGCACCTCAACCGAGAAGATCACAGGCTACTCCTTCTGATCACTCCCAAAGCCCTCCGGCTTGGAGACCACAAGACTCACTTCCAGCTCGTGAATCACCTACTCCTTCATCATCATCTTCTTCCGATTTTGGTCTTTTCTGACCAACTCCACAGAGGACACCTCGCATACCTTCTCCACCACCACGGTCTCCTTCACCTCCAAAAACGAGAGCGAAGAGAGAAAATAGACTAATGGGACGCTGGTTGGATGAAGAGAATAACCTTCGTGACCACAACAACATGCCCCAGTGGAAACGATTTCGAGCTCCTCCTCTTCCAACACCTCCTCACTTCACACCTGCTGTTTGGCAACCCCCAAGACAACAGCATGAACTGCTCCCCACATTTCGTGCTTTGCCACATCAAAATAGGCAGACCATGAATGAATGGACCACTACCCATCCTCCTATTCAGGAGAGGAGAACTCAACAAGTTCCTAGACTGCACATAATGCCTGATAATGCATATGGCGAGCGACCACTGCTTGAAATAGAGCAAGACATAAACATGAGTGTGGATCCTATTCAGGAAGAGTGAATGGAGGATGAACCAATTGGAACATCTACTTGTCAAGGGATGCAGTCATCTGACTCTACCCCACAACAGGGAAGTGGAATGCCGTCATTTGATGCTACTCCACGTCCTACTAATGATGAAGATATGGGTGATCTTTATAGTTCTCAGTGGATTCATTACCACTTACATGCCACCATCTCAGAGAAAATTCCGAAGACATATTGTGATGTACTCCAAATGTCCCCAGATGAGCAAAAGGCATGGAGAACTGCGATGGAAGAAGAATACAAGTCCCTCCTTGAATGAAAGGTATGGACTTTAAGTGATTTACCCAAAGGTCGCGAACCCATCTAGGGAAGATGGGTTTATGCAGTCAAAAGTGATGGCCGCAAGAAGGCACGCTTTGTAGCAAAAGGCTTTACTCAAGTCTTTGGTATAGACTATGAAGAGATGTTCTCTCCAGTTACCAGGTTTGAAACCGTTTGCTTACTCCTTGCGTTAGCATCACTTGAGGATTGGGAGATGCATGCTCTCGATGTTAAAACAGCGTTCTTATTCGGCGAACTAGAAGAAGATTTATATCTTGTTCAACCTGAAGGCTTCGTAGTAAAAGGTCAAGAGAACAAGTACTGTTGACTTGGAAAGGCCATCTATGGCTTGAAGCAGGCTGTCCTTCAATGGAATAAAGCCTTACATGCTTCGCTCCTTGAATTTGGATTCAAGAGGACCCTGGCTGATCCAGGAGTATATATCAAATGCGATGGAAAGCATTTGATTATTCTTGTCTTTTATGTTGACAATGCTTTATTTTTAGGTAGTGACAAAGCTCTTATCCTCAAATACAAGAAACTCTTCATGAAACGTTGGGAATCTCGAGATCTTGGCAAAGTTACCGAGTATTTAGGAATGAGGATTACCAGAGATCGCAAGAAACGTTCTCTGAGACTGGATCAAATCTCCTATGCACAAAAGATAGTTGAACGATTTGGCAAGACTAACTGTAAACCAGTTTCTACCCCTCTACCTGCTGGTTATCAACCGAGACCCAACACTAATATGTCATCCCCTGTTCTTAAGCAGAAGTACCAATCCATCATTGGTTCACTTCTTTATATTATGCTTGGAACAAGACCGGACCTGACCTATTCAGTAATCAAAATGTCCCAGTTCTCTGCGAATCCCTCTGAGGAGTATTTGCAGAAGGCGCTATATATAGTGCGCTATCTCGCACATACGACAACGTTGTGCTTGAGATATACTGGAGATGGTCCCAACAATGGGTTCATTGCATATTCCAATACTGATTGGGCTGGAGACATAGAAATGTCTCGCTCCACTACCAGTTATTCTATTTTCTTGGCAAACGGGATTGTATCCTGGTTATCTAAATGCCAGAAAAGAGTTTGACTTTCCTCCACCAAAGCAGAATATTGTGAAATGACAGAGTGCGCCAAACAAATCCAATGGATTCGCAATCTCTTTGAGGAACTTACGTTCCCACTTCCCACAATTCCCCTGTGTGTTGATAACCAGGGAGCTATATTTCTTGCTTCGAATCCAGCTCAAGAAGGACGAACAAAACATGTTCGAATCCCTGAACACTATATACAGGAGGCTGTTGAATACAAAGAGGTAGAGATCTATTACATTCCCTCTAATCAACAGTTGGCAGATATCTTCACCAAGAATCTGACCAAAGATCCTTTTGAGCGAGGACAAAAGTTTTTGACGTTATCATCTTCATGAGTACTAATGTTTCTAGTAAGGAAGAGTATTGAGATCTGGGTATTCTATTCCATTTTCATTCACACTCCAGACCCAGACTCTAGACCGTCCGTGACATTGGACTATTACACTATCACATTTGACTCATAGCATACATCACAGATAGGAGATCTATTTGCCATTGGTAGATAAGGCAGATGTGTCATTTCTGCTTACTTTTCTTATCTCTTATCATTTGTCATTCCTATCTCTTTATGGATAGAGTACATACATGGACAAACAGTCCAGTAGTGTATATAAGAGAGCTCAAGTATCTCGCTCTCTAGGCTAACAAGCAATTCAGCTTCTTTACCACTCGCACTTCAGCTACTCTCAAGTGCTCCTTACTTCACATCTTTACCAGCCTACTCCACTTGTAAGTTCTCTACAAGCTCCACCTACTTCCTCTACCACTCTTCTTTATTCGAGCATTCCCTTGGTTAGCCTCCAAGGAGATAAAAGAGACTAGCACATCTCTTTAAGCAGGGGAGACACAACAGGATCATTGGGGAGGGCAGACAAGATGTCTGAATGGAGTAGCTCGATGTCAACCAATGCTGAAGCCTGGAGTAACAGAGCTTCAAGGTATGTAGCTTGGAGGGACGACGCGAGCTGTTCCAGAGTGAAGATTGGCCTAAAATTGTCAGGGTTAACACGAGCATAGTCCTTATCCCCCTCTTTGGGGTAGACATCCCAACATCTAATCAAAGTGTCTGGTTTTGCTCCAAGCTTACCAGGCCGGTACTGGACTACCATATTGAACTGATTAAGGTACTCGGACCACCGGGCTTGGCATCGCGTCAGGAGCTTTGAAGTGGAGAAATATTCAAGGTTCTTGTGATCCATAACAACGTCTATGGAGAGTTCAGAGCCTTCCAGGTAATGTCGCCATGATCTAAATGCCTCATAAATAGCTAACAACTCCTTGTCATGCGTGTCATAGTTCAACTCAGCTCTGGATAAGGTCTGGGAGAAGAACGCGATGGGATGGAGTTCATTGTCGGATGGAGTTGTGACGGAAAGGATACCGGCAACGGCATAGTTGGAGGTGTCTGTTTCAATGGTAATGGGGATGTCCAGAATCCAGTGCACAAGCACCAGAGCAGATATGAATGTGTCCTTGAGGCATTGGAAGGATTTCCGGCAGGCATTGGAGAAATCCCAAGGGACTCCCTTGCGAGTGAGACGAGTAAGCAGAATCACGATGTTGGAGTAACCTTGAATGAAACAACAATAGAAGTTTGTGAACCTGAGGAAGGACTGAATGTCCTTGACTTTCCTGGGTTCAGGCCAATCCATGATTGCCTTGATCTTGTTGGCAGCCATGGAAAGACCGGAGGGAGAGAGAACATATCCTAGATACTCAACCGTGTCGGAGTGGAATTCGCATTTCTCCGGCTTGGCGTACAAGCCGTTAGTACGGAGATGCCAGAGTACTTCACAGACGTGTTTACAGTGCAATTCCTTGTCATGGGAGTATATTAGGATATCATCGAGGTAGACCACGATGCAGACGTCGAGCATGTCTGCAAAGATATTGTTGACAAACCGCTGGAAGGCTGCCAGAGTGTTCGTAAGTCTGAATGGCATAATCAACCACTTGAAAGATCTGTAATGAGTCCGGAATGCGGTTTTCCACTCATCTTCCTCTGCAATACAGACCAAATGGTATGCATGATGGAGATTGATTTTCATGTAGACCTTGGCTCCGGAGGGAGCATCGAGGAGGTCAGAGGTACAAGGAAGGGGGTAGCGGTCTTTACGCGTGATCTTATTTAACCCTCGGAAATCAACGCAAAGTCGAAGGGAACCATCCTTCTTCTGGACGAACAACACTGGAGCCATGTGTGGGGACGTGGAGTGACGAATGAATCCGATGTTGAGGTATTCATTGAGGAAGTCACAAAGGGCTTGTTGTTCGGTTGAGGAGATGGAATAGATCCTTCCGACCGGAGGTTCTACACCTTCTTCCAAGTCAATCTTCAAGTCGTAGGGCTGATGCGGGGCTAACATATTGGCCTTCTTCTTGCTGAAGACATCCGCAAAATTGTGGTATTCCAGAGGGACACTGGAGAGGTCAATCTTCTCATCAGAAGACGATGCAGCAGGGGCGGAGGCAGAGCAAGCGGAGATCTCTTCAGTAGATTGAAGGGAAAGGGAGAACTGGACTGAGTCCTCCATCTTGCAGGCACAATGAAACACAGCTGCATTGATGAAAGAGATGTGGGGGGCAGGAAGTCCAGAAGCTTTTGGCAAATCTGGAGTGCTCGAAGGAGTGTCGATGAGCAATGGAGTTGTCTTGGAAGGCACTGTAATGAATCCCTAAGATGGGTGTACATTTCATTTTTCCATCATTCTTGGTTGCAGGTCACAGCCACAGCACAGCCACAGAGTCTCACAAGTCATCACAAGTCATAACAAGTCATAATGAGTCACATCAAGT